>JAPFFP010037308.1:0-15206 GCA_026153255.1 Solanum medicagineum | reverse complement strand
CTTGAATAAGTCACCAACAACACTTAAGTCATCCATGACTACCTCGATAGTGTCCTCCACCATGTTTGAGAAGATGGATATTATGCATCTTTTGAATATTGTTAGCGTGTTACACAACCCAAATGGCATCCTCTTGAATTTGAATATGCTATAGGGGCATGTGAACATAGTCTTTTCCTGATCCTCTAAAGTCTTTTTAGATAATCAGTCTATCATTTGATCCGTGAACAACATAGGGAAATGGCCTTCATCTGTTATTGCATTGAGCTTTCTGTAATCCATGCACATTTCCATCCAGTGATTGGTCACATGGGAATCAACTCATTGCTAGCATTCGACACCACAGTGATACCACCTTTCTTTGGGACACAATGAACCGGGCTCACCCATTCATATGGCTATAGCAATTTTTGCACCAAGGACCTTATAGCAATTGCACTGCAATGTTGAAGCTCTTTAGAGAGCTCCTGACTCACAGTGCATTTCTTTGTAACCATGTCCTTCATAAACATTGTATACCCTAGCATCTTCTCTAATGCCACTATGAGAGGGATGTTAATGGAGAGTTGTTTTAGCATAGAGAGAAAGTGCTTGAACTTTCCCTCCTCTTCCTTCTTTTTGATTCTTTGAGGGAAGGGAGGAGGAGGTCTAGGAATGGGCTTCAACTTCTGCGGCATCTCTGTAGAATCACTCACCCCATCTTTGGCATGATCATCTCTAATATTAGCATCTTTGACCTCAATTGACACCTCTCAAACATCATCATCATCTATCGGCATGGAAGGATCAATGGTAGTCTTACCATCATGAGTAGTATTTGCACCAATGCACTGTCCTTCATTATGTGGGTTCTGCACTATGTTGCTAGTCAATGTACCTCTTTGATGCTGGTTGAGTTGAGTTGATACTTCACCATATTGTTACTCAAATTGTTTAATAGCAACAAAATGAGACTTGATCTTCTAATTAATACTTAGGATGTTAGATTTCATCCCCTTCAAGGTTTCATCCTGTGTGTTAGCCTTCTTCAAAAGTCAATCAAACATCTCCCCAACCCTAAAACTGCTAGCATCGATATTACAATTGTTTGGTGGTACGTAAGGAGTATTTCTATAGCTATATCTGCATCCTGGCCTCTATTCCTATGGTAGTAACTCGATTGCATCTGCATGTGCCATCTTTATTATAGTTCCAACCTTGGTTTCCTTGACCTTGACACCAATTATCCTTATTGGACCCTTGGACGTTGGTCTAGAAGCACACTGTGTAATCAATAATGAAGCATATGTCCTCCTCATATTAAGGATCCTCGTACATGGGTGGTCGCAAAGGCTGATGAACAATTGCATTAACTCATGCATAATTCTGCTTCATCATCACCTTCATTCAGTTATAAATTCGGGTAAGGTCTTGTATTATCTCCTTACTTAGCTTGCTCCGAGCTAATATTAACAACGCATGACATTTTGGTAGATGATTTGTCTCTTCGCTCCCATGCACGATTCATCTCGACCACCTTTTCGAACTTCTCAACAATCCTTGCTAATGGTTAATCTAAAAACATGCCCCCATGATGGTAACAACATATGCTTGGCTACGCTCGTCTAGGGCACGATAGAAGATCTGCACTAACGCCTCATCAACAATTTTATGGTCAGGGACAATCCTTAAGAACTTTTTGAGTCGCTCCGATATAGTATTGACCGAGTCTTCAGGAAGTTGCTCAAAGTTATTGATTTGATCTTTCAACTTGAGCTTCTTTAATCTCTGGAAGTACCTCTCCAAATAGGCCTTCTGTAACACAGCCAAACTGGTGATCAAACTCTGTGAGAGATCTAATAGCCATAGTGCTGCATTGCCTATCAGAGATAGTAGGAAGACATAAAGTTCCATAGAAATCCATAGATAATTTTTGTGTTCCCATTATGCTCTTACAGATTGACACAACATTGTGTAGATGACTATGTAGATCCTCTAATCGTAGGCCCAAAAAAACCCACGATTCTATAATATCTTAAATAACCCACTCGTAAACGTGAACTTTGTGTCATCAAATAGTGGTGGTAATGCAATGGCTCCAGTCACATTTATAGTTATAAGATTGATTAACCTACTTATATCCTTGGAGGGGGGGGGGGATTGTAGCAACTATGAAAAGTAATCCTAAACTAAAACAAGTGTTAAATCAGTATGAAGAGTAAATAGGGTATTATGCTCCCCATGATTCTCTAACTCGGTATTACTGGATAACCAAATTCTTTTCCAGTGTGTAGCATACATAAATAAGTTAAGTTCATCAAACCCTTTGATCCAAGCGAGAGGACAATTTCATTATGTGATTTGGTCCATCCCCGCAGTGTGACATTCCTAATCCTTACCATTGTTCCAGTACAATCTCCCCTTGGCCCAGTTTGATTGATTAAATGAGAAACATCAATCGAATCACATTAATTAATCTCTTTTCCTAGTCATTACTACCTGGATCTAGTCATTAACACTAGGCGTGTTCTAACGTTGACCCCTGCTAAAAAGCATTTAATAGAAAGAGACTTATTTAATACATGTGTGTACACTTTTCAAGAATTATGAATCATCCAATTTTTACTTGGTTAGTTCTTCATCATTCTGACAACCCTAATTGTGGATTTAGATACTCATGATTAGTGTAGATGGATTGAATAGCATAATTGATCATGTACACAAGAGAATTAAGCACAAGAAATCCAAACACTTCACCAAGAATCACAAAATTGAATCAACAACAGAAGGGATGTTTTACAGGTGCTTCTCTCAAGCTCTCTACTACTCTTTACTATTCTACAACATTCCTAGGTTGTTCACATTCAAAAAAACCTAAAAACTATATTTATAGTGTTAAAAGTACAAAACTAAAATGGAATAGGATAACTAGGTCAACAGACTCTACGGGATATTCTATGGGCATTAAAATGTTTTATAACCCATAGTCGGGCTTTCATGGATTGCATCTTCAGTTGTTGTGCTGGACTCTACAATACCCTTCTACGGCTCGTCTAATATTTTATAACCCGTAAGGGGTTTTGCTTGATGACTTTTCAGCAACTACCCATTTTCTGTTCCTTAGGATATGACACCATGTTTACGGCTTGTAAAATTATCTATGACAGATCTTCATGTTCATAGACTCATCTTAAGAAAATCACCCTTCACTGGAATTGTGTACGAAGAAGATCTACGGCCTATAAAAGGTCTCATGAAACCCGTACTTCAGCAAAATCTGCTCACTTAGCCCAAAACTCATGCCAACCCAGTAATCCTACGAAATAAACATAAAAACACATCAAACTACTAACATCACTTTGAGAACACACAAAATTCCATGTTTTAAGTATCAAAAATGTTGGATTTTGACAGCATATCACATTGCTTTGCTTGTCGCCCACTTAAATATAGGTTCTTGGTCTGTTTTATCCTTTGTCATATATTGAGTCAGTAGAAGGTCCCTTTTATTAGTGGGGGATTTAGATTGGTGATAAATTAGGATTTTGATACAGAGGTCGAGTGATATGTCAGATTGCGTCAATTTTGATATTGCCCTGGGGGCAGATTGCGTCAATCCAGTTAGCTAGTTTGAGCCTACGGGGCCCGGTCATATTGTATAAACATGTTTCAGGGTGCCTTAGCAGCTTTTTGGGGTGTTCAAGATAGACTGAAGATAGCTCTAAGTCGGCACACGGGCTTATACCAACCATGAACATTGATTTTTATAGATTGAGATTGGAAATAGAGTGTTTTTTGTGAGGGTTAGGTTGGTTGCACCTAAGGTCACCCTACCTCTAGCTTGTTCTATTATATATTCTACATCCCACGTATTGATGTTGTGTTGGTGTTACCAGATGAGTTACTTGTACCCCAGTATGATTTCATTGAGTTAGATGATTGTCTGATGGTGCTAAGGGAGGTCCTGGTGGAGGATTTTCTGGGGCGCTGTACCAAAATCTTTTGTAGCCATTATGAGTGGTTGTGGTTGTTGAGCTAAATACTATTTTTATAGCATGAATTTGGTGACATATAAGCACCAACGACAACTGTTATAGTTCTTGCCATGTGTTAACTATTAAATACTGCAGAATGGGGGCCAAATGATTATAGCTACAGAGGACCATATATGAGAAGTGAGATATGTATGTCTTCATATGAAGGGAAGTATATAGAGCTTTTTCAGTAAGTATCCTGTTAGTTATTTGCTGCATTGGTGAGTGTTTGGTGGCGATACTGAGTGAATTCGACAAGAAATGAAGGGGGTTTTGGCTTTGCATATGAATGAAAGCATATAATCTATTCTCCGCAGTTATTTGGTTAGCCTGGGGGCCATTTTAGGTTGATTGTGGGAATCGCTTGTATAAGAAGCCAAGAGTACAGTAAAAGTCGTATATGTAAACCACGAGTACAGTTATGAACAACCATCATTATCCAAACATCTAGTCGTATAGTAAGGATAGGTATGTTTAGCTAATTGATCCTCATGATATGTAACCTAATTAAGCAGAGGGGACAAATAATTGATTCTTGAGACTACCTTGTAAAAATATTGCACCAACTGGTTGTTATATATAGACGAGTGGTAGTATTTATGGATAGTGGGAGTGGTACTGATTTATTGTACAATACGAAATATGCAAATGACTTATATGTTCGTAGTGTGAATTGGAGCCTACAGGTATGCTTGCATTCATACGTGGACGAAATTCTTATTAGTGAGGGATGTTGTAATGACCCTCTAGGCCATTTCTATGGTTTTGCTGCTATTATGTTGATTTGAGTATGTGCAAAGTAACTTTAGGACTATTCGGGTGATTATTGGTCGGGTTATTTGGGAGTTTAATGGAATTTTTGAGTTAATCAAGAAGTTATACTTGTAAAATATAGTTTGGGATAAAGTCCTAGTAAACAACCTAGGAATAAAATTATGATGATTTCATTAGCTCTAGAATGGTCGAATTACGCTAGGAGCATAGCCGGTGCAATTATATCATGGATTGCAAATTTGGCCGCCAAAATCAGTTAATAGTTGACCCAGTCATCATCATTCGGAGCTGTGCCACAAATGAGAATTTCTGTAGTGCAGTTAGCTCTAAAATGTTGATTTTGGACTAGGGTGACGATCCTTCATTTGATGTTGGGGACACTTAGATGTGATTTGATTCCCTGGGGGCTTTTCGTTAAAAGTTACGTATCTAGAGGTGGACCCTCAATTTATGGTTGGAATCTCCATTTTAAATTTTGACCACACAGTTGGGTTCAGAACATTCAAATCCATATGTTTACTGATTTTGTTTGCAAAAACCAGAGTTCGAACGAACCTGAGACGGTGAAATAGAGAATGAAGGATTAATGGAAGTATAAGGGGTAAGGTGGCATGTTTCGTTTCTGCCATATGGCATGATCTGTTGGGTGATGTGGCAAGTTTTGTTGTTGCCATGGGCAGCGAGCTTTCAGTTGTACATTATCTGTATATATAAGGCTCCTATAGATATACATACATACATATATATATTCTCTAACTTCCCACCGTGATTTGGAGCTCATTTTTCATTTAATTTAAGTGATTCAGAAAGCTACGTGATTTGGCTTTAAGCAAGAAACACCTTGGTGGTGTCATAATTCAATTTTGGCAGATATTTTGAGGTAGAATCCATGTTTCTTCCGTTAACCATACATCAAAATTGGTGAAAACTTTACAATGTGATATATCATTCATTTCTCAACGGAATTAAGTGAAATTTGTGTCTAAGCTATTCTATTTTCTGAAGGAAACATTATGGTATGCTCGAATCTTATTAACTTAGCTATATTTTGCAGAATTTCACCGATATGTTATGTAAGAAATGTTTTCGATAAGAAATGCAGATTTGTTTTTGAGTTGTTTCTTTGTCTTCTGAGATCTATTTTAGGCTCAACGTCTGGCTATGGACTCGTGCTGATGTAAGGAACATTTTATGGAGATTAGTTTGGCATTTCAGGCGTGGGCCCCAGTTTTCCCCATTTTATTCTTAATTGCTGTAATTTCACCCATTTCCTTAGATTTCATAGCCAAATCAGTCGTACTGATCTTGTGTCTTATATTTTTAAAGCTGAGCAATATCAAAAATCAATTCAAAGGGAAAGGGTCAATTAGATCGAGTCGGAGCATGAGAGCCGATTACCAGGTAGGCTAGGCTTTCTCTAAAGCCTAGACTGAGCTGAAACATTTGTAAATTTGAGTTGAAATGTGTAGGAATGTATTCTTTACGGAATGAGTTGTGGAGTATATGTTGTATATGGTTGGATGTAATCTGTGTGTTGTGCATATATAACGTTATGGGATGTTGTATTGAGGGCTGTGTTAGCTGTAACTGCTATATTACTTGAGTTCTTACATTATATGACTACGAAAGGGCTTAAAAGGGGTTAGTTGGAGATGTGAACATGTAAAGGTATGTACACAAAGGTTGACTCTTGCTTGTACGTATGTGTGGTCTGAGGTACCAGAATTTAATAGCTATTGAGGTTGACCATGATTACATGCTACCTTGTGAGCCGAATCTAGTATATATATCTTGTTGGCATGTATATGCATGATATGGCTGCGGTTATCTATATCATTACTGAGTACTTTAGGTAGAATTTTCTAATTAAACATGATTCTGTGTTGCCTTGCGGTTTATATGATCCCATATATTGTTGTTATCTATTATGTACTTGTGCCACTGGTTTGTGACTAGAGATACACCTCATTTTGGGGACGGTCATAGCAACCCTTAAAGGACCCTTGTGATCTGCAATATGAGATGCGTTGATGCTGAGCCATTGGAAGGTTAGAAATAGGAGTAGGACCCTATTAGCAAGGTGTAGGTAGTATCTTTGTAGCAGCTAGACTGTGATATGATTCGGGTAAGTGGCATCCTTCTAATTGTCTAGCTTCATGGGCCTTAGCTTAGGTTATACCGATGCCACCCTATGGGTGGCTTTACACTGAACAAGGGCTTGGTAAGGGTTGGATATGAGTTGATACCTAGGACAGGCATGCGTGCTAACTCAACTTATACTTGTATGAGTGTGTAAAGCTTGTTACTATACAAATGTTGACCAGGAGACTATGTATTGATTATACGCCATACGGTGTCTTAGTTCTAGTACAGATATTACTTTGCAGGGTTTGGTCATCCTGGGTACTTATGATGCATTGTAATTGTCCATGTTTTCTCTGGGCTTTGGGGATTGATATGGTTATGGTATACTTGGCAGTTGTTGGGCATTATTCTACTGTGATATATCATATGTATATATATACATCCTAATGTACTGTTGCTAGTTATTGTATACTAGTTCTCTCCATTTGATGTTGAGTTATCTGTTATACCTAAGAGAGGTGGTAGTTACTGTTGTGTGGGTTGGATTGAGGTTATGGGATACCTAGGTGTTGAGATCGTTGCCTACATTCACTGTGGCCAGGATATGCGTGTCGTCGCCTACATTCACTCAAGGCACGGCATGATTTTTTAGTTTCAGATCCAAATATTCTGGTTGAGTGAGTGACTATTTGACATCTCATCCAAGATGATGCTCCCTGTCTCCATTGAGCACCAGTGGTCATGTTTGAGAGTTTGACTCCAAGGTGACGATTTCAACGGTCCGAGTCCCAGTGGCTACAATAGAACTGCCAGGCGGCGGATACAGATTTTGAGGACCATGCACCATCTGAGTTGTGGGGGACCTCATTGGTTACATTTTGAGTTTGAGAAACTAGTATTTGTTTAGAGAGAGATATGCACACTGATTGTCTCGAGTATGAGACCTGGTTGAATATAGGTTGTGGACCTCGTTGATTACATTTTGAAGCAAGTCCCCGTGATTGATATTCGGAGTTGAGACACATTTGTTTATGCGAGGAGGATTCTTTGTCCTGTAGGGGATACATCCATCATTCCGTATTTATATTTTTTATTAGGTACCACGTGCCGATACAGGGTCGAGGACCTAGATGTTATGTGATTGTTGGGGTGAGGGCCCTGATTTATTATACCTCTTCACACCCTGATCGTGCGTAGGTGTACCTCATGGGCTTATGGGGGCTCAGGGGGCATTCAAGCTTAGATACTAGGGCCTTACACCCACGTACAACTGACCCTTATTCTAATGTTGTGGAGAGCTAGGCTCTGTGATCGTTTTATGGGATTATGCAATGGCTCTGAGGGATTATGTGATGATCTTTCGATTCTATATTGTGCGCGGGTGTACCTCTGGCTTATAGGGGTCCACTTGGCGTAGATTCATAGGTACTAGGGCCTTGCACCTACATATAACACTTGGGGGAAGTTGTGGGCAGTGTGGGATGAGCCTATGCAATCTTCACCAGTTGGTATCGCTGGTCTCGCTTTGATCCTCCAGTCATTTTAATTGAATTCCAAGCGATGCCAATCAATTGTGGTACATATGTAAAATATCTAAGAATATGAGAGGATGTTTGTTCTTAATGGTCAACTAATAAAAAGAAAAAACAAAATACAAAGGTAAAAAAAGGTTCTTGATCAAAGTCTATATATGAGAAGAATATAATGAGGAAAGGTAGCAGGGTAGATAAACATGAAACTTATTGTGTACTAGTAATAAAGTTTTGACTTTTAAACTTTAGAATAGTATATCTTCAAACTAATTTATGACTTAAAAGTTTCTAGCTCTGTGTCACGACCCAAACCTAGGCCCTAGACGTGACAAGGCGAATGGGAATTCGAAGGGTCCCCAACGAAGCCTCTTAGCATATCATTCACACATCCTTGGTCACTGAAGCCAAGTAAACAACATAAAAAGAATACAATTAAAGGTGGATACTAAGAGAAGAGTTTAATAGCATAAATCATAGAGTCAAAGCTCAACATAATTACATTACTTGTCCAACAACACCTCTAAAATAGATTGGGCTGGGGCCAAGATAAACTTTCTGGGCTCACCTTTTTAGTATCAAAGTGTTCATCATAAGGAAATAACATAAGCAAGAGAGAAATAGGCTAATGTCCCCAAACTTGAGGACTCACCGAAAGCTATCTTCAAGATGTCAAAACTAGCCACGAGTAGGATGATTGTGCGGAGCTCCGGTTCCTACATTATAATATCATATAGGCATAAAGTATGCATTAGTATGTTTGAATGTACTAAGTATGTAGGATGCAATGCAACAATAGATAGGCAACATAATCGAAATGCATAATCATATGCAAGAGATAGTATATTAGCAACATGACATGCATGAATGATTCTTAGAGTAAAACATGCTTACATAGAACATATGACATGCGTAGTAAGATACAATAATTATGGAGTCCAAGGCATACCACCCCCGTGGAGAGGCGATTGAGGTATCAACCTCTCAATTAGTTGATGGATGTTGCACCCTACTATCCATGGTGATTGACATATCAACCCCCCAATTGGTTGACGATTGTCACACCCTACCAATCATGGTGATTGAGGTATCAACCCCTCAATTGGTTAATGGTTGTCCCCTTTTACCATCCATGGTATTTAAGGTATCAACCACTCAAATTGGTTGATGATTGTCACATCCTACCGTCCATGGTGATTGAGGTATAACACCCCCTCAACAAGATATATTCAACTTTCACCACTATAGATACTTTTCATTAAATCAACACATATATACCTTTCTTTCATCAACGTAAAGTCATTCAAGTCATAGGTCATGTAATGGATCATCAATAACTCAAGAATCTAAAACTAGACATTTTATCAAACACTTGGCTAGTGTACAATGCTAGTATAAAACCATACAATTCAAGAGTGAAATCACACAAGAAAACATAAAGTAAATCAACCCTCCAACACTTGGTAATACCCTCATGCAATATACATTGAAACCTTCATTAATTCTCAAAATAGATCATAGATTCATAGCTCATAACATACTTAAATAGTCACCCGTTTATGAAACCCGAAGATAGTTCATAGTCAAATTCATAATAGGCAAGACCCATAAGTAAGTCAACTTGAAACATATCATTTATATAAAAAAGGAAGATTGGGCACCATGGGTGAATGGACCCAATCATTGAAACTCACATACCTCAACTTTCGAGAATCTCCTGATGAAGATTGAGATGAGAACATAAAGCTTGAGTGAATTCCTTAAGATCCGGAATGAGTTTGTGACCCTTGATTTTGAGCGAAATATTTGTCTAAGTATTTGAGAAGATTGATGGGAATGTCTTGTATGATATGAGGTCGAAAAATGACTAATTATAGGTGTTTTTATGCATGAAAAGGCATCTGACCAAGACCTAAAGGCCTTGGACTGAACAACAAAAATTGGCAAAAAAAACAAAGTTCCGCACCCTGGCCGTGTCGCGCCAGGGGCGCGTATCGTCTCTCGTGATTGCCTTTTTTGGAACTTCAAATTTTGATATGGTTGCTCTATAATCGGGGTTAGAACCATCCCCACTAAATATTACCCCCTAATCATAAATATGAAGTTGGATTTTCGATATCAAGCACGGATTTTGAGATATATGGAAATTACGATTATGGGCACTTCCGAGGCACATTTTCAGGAACTTTTTATGATCATTTCAATATCTTCCCCTTAGGAACATTCATCCCCGAATGTCAAATAAATGTAAATTAGAAGGATAATCATGAAGAGATTATCCCCAGCAAGAATGCAACAATGCACTTAAATATCATTTTCAAAAATCTCAACATAAATGTCAAAATCACTATGAAGTTTTCAACATAAACATGAATGCATGCAAATTACATAGGGATGATACATAAGATTCCAAATAACCTAGGGGACTTACAATTAGTACCTTAGGCTTGACTAGAATAAAAGAGATAGGGATAACACTTTTGCATGTCCGCCTCGGCTTCCCATGTGGCACTTTCAACTTATTGGTTTCTCCAAAGAACCTTGATGGAAGTAACATCCTTGTTCCTCAACATGTTCACTTGTCTATCCAAAATTTCTATTAGAAACTCTTCATAAGTCAAATTGTCTTCAACAGCACACACAACACCAAGAGTCATAATGGCTCTTGGGTCACCCAGACACTTCCTCAACATAAACACATGGAAGACTGGAAGAACCAAGTCCATTTCACTAGGAAACTCCAATGCGCAGGCCACCTTAGCAATCCTCCTCAATACTCTATACGGACAACAAATCTTAGACTCAATTTACCCTTCTTAGCAAAATGAACTGCACCATTCATGCTTGAGACCTTTAAATAGACCCATTCACGAACTTTAAATTCAAGATCCTTTCTCCTCACATCAACATAGGACTTTTGACAACTTTTGGCTGTTTTCAGTCTTTCCCTTATCATCCTTAGCTTCTCCATAGGCTCCATAAAAAGATCGGGACCCAACAAATCCATTTCCCCTACCTCAAACCAACCAATCGGAGACCTATAACTTCTACCATAGAGGGCCTCAGAAGGAGCCATACCAATGCTAGAATGATAGCTATTATTGTATTAAAACTCAATGAGTGGAAGATGATCATCCTAACTACCCTTAAACTCCAATACACAAGCCCTAAGTATATCCTCAAGAGTTTGGATAGTTCTTTCGGCATGGCCATCCATTTGATGATGAAAGGCCATACTAAGCTTTACTTTGGTACCAAGACCTTTTTGGAAGGACCTCCAAAATTGAGAAGTGAATTAAGCACTATGATCTGATATGACAGACAACAGCACCCCATGCAATTTAACGAATTCATCAATGTAAAACTTAGCAAAATCTTTGGCACCATAAGTAGTCTTAACGTGTAGGAAACAAGCTGACTTTGTCATTCTATCAACTACAATGCAAATAGAATCAAAACCCTTTCTAGTCTTAGGCAATACAACCACAAAATCCATGTTAATTTCCTCCCACTTCTAAGTGGGAATCTTTATGTCATGGGTTAGAACACCCGACCTTTGATGCTTATCTTTGACTTGTTGGTAACTATGACAACTGGACATAAACTTGGAAATATCACTCTTCATACCACCCCACCAATACCCTTCCCTCAAATCTCTATGCATTTTTATGGTACCGAGGTGAATGGAATAGGAAAAATTATGAGCCTCATTAAGAATCTTCTTTCTCAAGTCATCAGCACTAGGCACACACAACCTACCTTGGTAGCTAAGGACACTAAAATGACCCCAAAAAGTGACCGAAAATGTCCCTCGAAAGTACTCAGAATTGTAATTTCTATATATCTCAAAATCTGTGAGAGATACGGAAAATCTGACTTCATTTTCTTGTTCAGGGGGTTTAAATAAGGGAAAAAAGGATCTATCCCCAATTTTAGAGCAAACGATTAGCAATTTCAATTTTTCAAATGTCAAATTCTAGTGAACTTTCTTTGCCCCTGGTGCGATGTGCCAAGGGTGCACACTAGTGTTAAAATTCTGCAAGTTTTGTTTTCAGTCCAAGACTTTTAAGTGTTGAGACTAAGTGTTCCCAAACCTGAATTAACCTATACTTAGTCATTATTCACCCTTATATTATCCTAAACATTCCCCACACTCAAACACCTACCCATATTTTCACTCCTAGATTGTATTCTCAAAACCTCTTCCGGATCTAAGGATTTCCTTCAAGGTTCTTCTTCAAGCTTCAAATCACTATTTTCATTCTTCACCAAGAGTCTCTCCAAAACTAAGGTATGTGGGTTTCTTTCATGGGTTCCTTTCACCTATGATGACCAAGCTGTCTTTACTCAAAAATTGCATCATTTGAAGTTGATTTATTCATGGATCATAACTATTATGAAAATCACTGCATACTATGTTGGGTCTATTATTTTGTGACTATTTTACTATTTTAAGAGTAATGAATCTAAGGTCTATGGTGAGGATTGATGAAGGGTCTTGATGTATATTTTTTGAGGGTGTTACAAGTATCTATTGATTGCTTTACACTGATTTTTCTAGCATGATTTCACTCTTGAATTGTATTATTTTACACTATCATTGCACACTCTCTAAGTGTTTGATAAAATGTCTGGTTGTGGTTTCTTGAGGAATCGAAGATCCAAAGCATGAGATATGATATGAACAATGTTATGTTGATGGAAAGAGCTTGTGCATATGATATGCTCTATGAGAGTTCATTGATGATGTCCATATGATTTTCAATATCATGCGTGTTGTGACGAATAAAAAGACAGAGTTAGCAGCATACCAACTGAAAGGGGTAGCCCAAATATTGTATGATCAATGGAAGGGGGAGAAGGGGATTGGTAATGTGGTGCTTTGGGAGGAGTGTAAATTGACTTTTCTTAATCTGTTCTTCCCTCTTGAGCTTAGTTAAGCTGAGCTGGTAGAGTTTATGAACTTAAAGCAAGGTTCCATGAGTATGAGAGAGAATACCCTCAAGTTTAATCAACATTCAAAGTATGCTCCTCACTTGGTGGTCA
This sequence comes from Solanum medicagineum, assembly GCA_026153255.1. Taxonomy (NCBI): domain Eukaryota; kingdom Viridiplantae; phylum Streptophyta; class Magnoliopsida; order Solanales; family Solanaceae; genus Solanum; species Solanum medicagineum. The sequence continues at coordinate 1,759 of JAPFFP010037308.1, read as the reverse complement.
ATCCTAGATCTAGGATGAACAAGTTTGTGATAAGGGTCTCTAAATTGCTGAGTGAAGAATGTCGGTCCTCTTGGCTAATTAGTGGCATGGACTTATCCCGATTGATGACATACGAAGAGCAAATGGAGAAAGAACAGTTGAGGAAGAGGAGAGCTCACGAGGCCAAGAGGGCCCGTTTTGAGGGTAGGTTCCAAAGAGGTATCTGACTCCATCATGGCCGGGGATCTTCTCATGCTACTAATAGGGTGTATGCTAATGACCTCCCAAGCCTCAAGGTGTTGGTGGTGTGGCTCCTATTGATCTGTTTCCCAAATGTGGAGGGGGTCATAGGGGCCCACGTCTAAAGGGTTCTAATGCATGCTTTTCAATGTGGGAAGCTTGGTCACAAGAAGATAAATTGTCCAAAAAACCATAGCAAGGGCTGGGGTGCAAGTACGGTTCAATTGGGTAGGGGTGGTCATCAAGGTGGTGCCCCAAGGCACAATCGGTTTTACACTCCACATGGGAGGCAAGGGGTTGGTGAGGTTCCTAGCGTGGTATGTTGAAAATCTTTGACTTGATGTATATGCTTTGATTGATCCGGGTGCCACTCTTTCCTTTGTTACCCTTTTCATTGATAAAAGGTTCATTGTGGACCCCGAGTTGTTGCATGAGTCATATGAAGTGTCTACTCTTATTGGTGCATCTATTGTTTCTAGGAAAGTTTATAGAAGTTGTCCTATTTGCATCTTTCATAAAGTGTTGCCTTGTGATCATGTTGAGTTCGACATGGTAAATTTTGATGTCATTCTTGGGATTGTTTGGTTCCATGCCTACTATGCTTCTATTGATTGTAGATCCTGTAGGGCCAAATTCCAATTTTCAAATGAACCCGTCCTTGAGTGGGAAAGTCAAGATGTGGTGGTCAAGGGTAGATTTATCTATTAAATTAAAGCCCATAAGTTGATGTCAAAAGGGTTTCTTTACCATATTGTGAGGGATAGGGATGTGGAGTCTAAAGTCCTTCCTATAGAGTCGGTCCCGGCTGTAAATAAGTTTATTGATGTCTTCCCAAATGACCTTCCCTGTGTTCCTCCCGAAAAGGAAATAGACTTTGGCATAGACCTCCTCCCCAATACTCGACCCATTTCTATTCCCCCTTATGGTATGGCCTCGCCAGAGTTGAAGGAGTTGAAGGAACATTTGAGGGACTCGTTGGAGAAGAGAATTTTAGATCTAACCAATCACCTTGTGGTGCTCCGGTGTTGTTTGTGAAAAAGAAGGATGGGTCTCTTAGAATGTGTATTGACTACCAGCAACTAAATAGGGTCACTATAAAGAATAGTTATCCTCTTCCAAGAATTGATGGTTTGTTTGACTAATTGCAAGGGGCTAGCCATTTCTCTAATATTGATCTTCGGTCTAGATATCATCAAGTGAAGGTGAGAGAGTGTGATATTTCCAAGATGGCCTTTCGGACTAGATATGGGCATTATGAATTTGTTGTGATTTCTTTTCGGTTGACCAATACACCAGCCATCTTTATGTACTTAATAAATAGGGTTTTCAAACCTACCTTGATTTCTTTGTTGCGGTCTTCATTGATAATATTTTGATCTATCCACATAGTAGGGAGGAGCATCTAGGTAATTTGAGGGTTGTGTTGCAAAGATTGAGGGAGGAGAAATTGTATGCCAAGTATGAAAAGTGTGAATTTTTGTTGAAGGAGGGTGCATTCTTGGTCATGTTGTGTTGGGGGCTGGTATTAAAGTGGATCCTA
>JAPFFP010037297.1:0-15206 GCA_026153255.1 Solanum medicagineum | reverse complement strand
CTCTTCTATTTGGCTAAGTGTTGAAGAACAATGAAATGTTCTTACTTTGGGAATAAGATGGCATATATATAGACATTTAACTTTCTAAAATTGCATCATAAGGGCCCCATCTTAGCCTATTGATCATTTAGGTCCCAAAATTTTCTATTTCGATCCAATCGAGGACTTCCGACTCAAACTTAATTATGCACACCAAATTCACTTGATACTCTAATCATGCACTGGAAAATATACTTAAGTTCAAATTACATGATATCCACAAAAAATTTCCAATTGGATAATTATCCTTAATTTAAGGAAATACAGGGTCTAACATAAACGTACTAGCACATACTTTTTACCTACATGATCTAACCATATAGGGAGCAGAGACTACATTCATCCACCATTTGACAACTAGTTCGAATTTGAGAAAGTTGTTATGGTGAGTCCTATCTTCCAAGTCAAGCCATCATCCATCTATCATATCTTTCTTCTTCTTACGTTATATTTAATTTAAGGGTGAGCCCGAGATGTGTCTTGGCCTCTGTCCTATTCTATGACTAAAGGCATTGTTGGACATCTTGTACATATATATGTTATGATATGCTATTTGAAGTTTATAGTTATGGCTATCTATTGGATATGTTATTATGATTTATTATGATATGATATGTATTAATGATATGATGTGGGAATATGGAAGATCCTTAGTCCCATTTTTCCCCTATTGAGTGAGTCAACTTAGCCGCTACTTAGTTCTTATGTGCTATATGTTATGTGAATCCATGCAAATCCCTATCCCTATGATATTCCCATAGTGTGAGTCATATTTTCTCGTCCATTAGAATTATGTTTACTATTTCTTCATACACTTTCGAACTGATGATGTGAGTATGGATACTTTGAGGCATGTTTGGAAACTCTTAGGTTTTCATTCGCCGTGTCACTCATAGACCCTAGGTCCGGGTCTTGACAAGCTTGGTATCAGAGCACTAGGTTTATAAATAATCCTCGGAGTACAATATCCCACGTGGAGTAGAGTCCTATTCATGGGTGTGAAGTGCACCATGCATATGAGGGGGAGGCTATGATGGCATTCTCGGAATTGTCTCAAATCTTTCTGTCTTATGTCGTTCTTTCGATCGTGTATTAAGGTTTTCTAATCTTGATGATTTCCTTGATACGTTACAAAAGATGTCTCCATGAAGAGCTCCCCTACAAAGACTGACCCTAGTTAATGAGGACCAGGTTATTCAAATACCTATGAAAGAGCCAATCACTAGTGGTGAATTTCGTACTGCTATTACTATGCTTTCTTAAGTGGTGACTACCAAGGCTAGACAGGACAATCTTCCTCATCGTGATCCCACTCCAGCTGTAGAGTGAGAGATTTTACTCGGATGAATCCTTTAGAGTTCTATGGATCAAAGGCAGATGAGGATGCTCAAGAGTTCATTGATGAACTCTCCAAGGTGTTAACTATTATGGGAGTGACTTCTGAGGAGAAATATGAGTTAGCTGCTTATCAATTAAAGGATGTGGCCCAAGTGTGGTACACTCAGTGGTTGATGGAGAGGGTCTGTAGTGCTGGAGTTAATTAGGAAGAGTTCATGTTTGCCTTTCTGGATGGTTTCTTCCCTCTTGAACTTAGGGAGTCTAAGATGACAAAATTTATCAACCACAAATAGGGTGGTATGAGTATGATAGATTATGATCTCAAGTTCACTAAGCTCTCCAAGTATACTCTTATGCTTGTGGCTAACCCTTATGCAAGAATCATAAGTTTATTTTTGGGATCTCTGATTTGGTTGTAAAGAAATGCCGTATGACTATGCTTATTCTAAATATGAACATCTCCAAGCTCATAACATATGCTGAATAGATTGAAGGTTAAAAGCTTAAGGAGAAGAGGGTGTATCATTCTAAGAGGGCTCGTTATAGTGATGGGCTCTCTAACTCCAAGGGTGGTGGTTGTGGTCTCTTTCAACAGGGCCAAGGTTCTAATGCAAGGTTTGTTAATGCTAGGGTTCCTACACTTAAGGCGCTTGTTTGAGGTGTGGCATTACTTCCCCGGTGTGATAGGTGTAGAAAGAATCACATGGGTACTTGTTGGAAAGAGTTGGGTGCATACTATGGGTATGATGATAAGAACCACAAGGTTGCCGATTGTCCTAAGGTTGCCTTGAAGTGTTAGGGGCAAGTGGCCTAAGGTGATCAAGACCGGCAAAGAGCTCCACAAAGTGGTGCCCCCAAGCACAACAGGTTCTATGCTTTTAATGCTCATCAGGAAGTTGTGGAGACTCTGGATGTTGTAACCGGTATGTTAAAAGTCTTTGATTTTGATGCTTATTCTTTTCTTGATCCAAGTGCAAATCTATCTTTTGTGACTCCCTTTTTGTCTGTTAAGTTTGGTTTGAGCCCTGAAATTCTAAGCGAGCCCTTTTTGATTTATACTTTTGTGAGAGAGTTTATGTTGCCCGTAGAGTCTATCAGGGTTGTACTATCTCTGTTTTGCATAAATCCCTTCCCTGTGATCTTGTTGAACTTAAGATATTTGATTTTGATATTATTCTCGGGATGGATTGGTTGCATGCGTCATATGCCTCTATAGATTATAGAATCCGGAAGGTCAAGTCTAATTTTTGGGTAAGCCTGTTCTTGAATGGAAGAGTAGTTACTCCGCTATTAAAGGTTGGTTTATTTCCTACCTTAAGGCCCGAAAGATGATTTCGAAATGGTGAATCTATCATATTGTGAGGGATAAAGATGTGGAGTTTGAATCACCTACTCTTGAATCAGCTCTGGTGGTTAATGAGTTTTCGGATGTGTTTCTCGAAGATTTGCCCAGTATTCCTCCTGAAGGAAGTAGAATGTGGCATAAATCTTCTCCCAAATACTCAACCTATCTCTATTCCTCCTTATCGTATGGCACCAACTGAGTTAAAGGAGTTGAAAGATCAATCGAAGGACTTGTTGGAGAAAGGCTTTATTAGACCAAGTATATCCCCATGGGGTGCCTCGGTATTACTTGTAAGAAAGAAAGATGGGTCACTTTGGGTGTTCATTGATTACAGCAAACCGAATAAGGTAGCCATCAAGAATAAATACCCGTTGCCAAGGATTAATGATTTGTTTGATCAACTTCAAGGGGCCACCTATTTCTCAAAGATTGATTTTTGAAGGTTAGGGAGTGTGACATCCCCCAAATGGCTTTTCGAACTAGATATGGACACTTTGAATTTGTGATGATGTTGTTTGGTTTGACTAATCCTCCAATCGTGTTTATATACCTTATGAATTGGGTATTCAAGCTATTTTTTGATAGTTTTGGGGTTGTCTTCATCGATGATATCCTTATTTATTCCCGAAGTGAGAGAGGGCATATGGATCATTTGAGGTTGGTCCTTCAGACTTTGAGGGAGTAGCAATTGTATGCTAAATTTAGTAAATGTGAGTTTTGGTTGGGAGAAGTACCTTATCTTGGTCATGTGGTGCCCGGTGATGGTATTAAGGTTGACTAGAAGAAGACCGAGACCATGAAGAATTGGCCTAGACCATTGAATCCTTCGAACATTTAAAGTTTTCTTGGGGTGGTTGGTTATTACAGAAGGTTTATTGAAGGTTTTTCATCTGTTGTATCTCCATTGACTAAGTTGACTCAAAAGAAGTCCAAGTTTGTATGTTCAGATGGATGTGAGAAGAGTTTTTAGACTTTGAAAGATTGGCTTACATCGGCTCCTGTTTTGACTCTACTGGATGGCTTAGATGCGTTTGTGGTATGTGATGCCTCTTGGATTTGATTGGGTCGCATGCTCATGCAACATGGTAAGGTGATAACTTATGCATCAAGGTAATTGAAGGTGCATGAGCATAATTACCCGACTCATGGTCTTGAACTAGCAGTTGTGGTGTTTACTTTAAAGATTTGGAGACATTATTTATATGGGGTTCATGTTGATGTTTTCACCAATCACAATAGTTTGCAATATGTGTTCATCCAAAGGGATCTTAACTTGAGGCACAGAAGATGGTTGGAACTCCTTAAGGACTAGGACATAAGTGTGAAATATCATCCCAACAAGGAGAATGTTGTAGTCGACGCTCTTAGTAGGCTATCCATGGAAAGTGTAGCTCATGTTGATAAAGGGAAGAAGAAGTTGGTAAAAGATGTTTACTATTTGGCTAGGTTGGGTGTTAGGTTGGCTGAATCTAATGATGGTGGTATTCATATTCAGAATGGGGTTGAATCTTCTGTGGTTGGTGATGTCAAGGCTAAGCAAGATTTAGACCCGTCATTGGTTGAATTGAAAAGTTGGTTGCCAAAAAAGAAGATAGAGGTTTCCTCCTAAAGGGGAGATGGTATGCTTCGGTTTCAAGATTGGTTTGTGTGTTCTGGATGTTGATGGTCTTAGGAAGGTGATCATGAGTGAAACCGTAACTCTCATTATTCTATTCATCTGAGATCCACCAAAATGTATCAGAATTTGAGGGAAGTGTATTGGTGGCAGGATATGAAGAAAGATATAGCGAAGTTTGTATCCCAATGTCCTAATTGTCAACAAGTGAAGGTAGAGCATCAAAGGCCTGCTGGTTTGGCTCAAGATATTGAGATTCCTACTTGGAAGTGGAAAGATATGAACATGAATTTTGTGGTTGGGTTTCCTCGGACCCGAAAGTAATTTGATTAATTTTGGGTTGTTAGTGATCGGATGACTAAATTAGCTCATTTCCTACAGGTCAAGACTACCTTCAATCCCGAAGATTATGCAAGGTTGTACGTCCAAGAGTTGGTGAGGTTTCATGGTGTCCCTAGGTATATCATATCGGATTGTGGCACCCGATTTACTTCTCACTTTTGTAGATCGTTTCAAAGAGGGATTGGCACCAAGGTGAAGTTAAGTACCTTTTTCATCCTTAAACCTATGGACTAGCCAAAAGGACAATTCAAACTTTGGAAGACATGTTGAGGGATTTTGTGTTGGAGTTCTAAGGTAATTGGGATGTTCATATACCACTTGATGAGTTTAGTTGTAACAAGAGTTTTCATGCTAACATTTTTATGACACCATTTGAGGCTTTGTATGGTAGGAGATGTAGATCTCCGGTGGATGGTTTGAGTTGAGAGAGATGGCTTTGATTGGTCTGGATTTGGTGTTGGAGTCCATGGAGAGGTGATGTTGATTAGGGAGGGGTTGAGAACGTGCAAAGTCACCAAAAGTCTTATTTGGATGTTAGGAAGAGGGATCTTGAGTTTTATGTTAGAGATTGGGTGTATGTGAAGGTCTCACCCATGAAACGTGCAATGCATTTTGGTAAGAAGGGCAAGTTAAGTCCCTGGTATGTAGGTCTTTATGTGATTGTTGAGCGGATTTGGAATGTGGCTTATAGATTGGATTTGCCTCCGGATTTGAGTTCTATCCACCCAGTTTTCATCTATATTGAGGAAATTGATTGATGATCTAGTACAATTGTGCCTTTAGAAGGTGTTGAGGTTGAGTAGAACTTGTCTAATGAGGAAGTCCTGGTTGAGATCTTGGATAGGCAAGTAAAGCGGATTTGCAACAAGTATGTGGCTTCGGTTAAGATGCTTCAGAGAAATCAACATGTGGAGAGTGCTACATGGGAGGTGGAGTTGGAATGATGAAATAATATCCCCCTCATTTCAAATTGATGTCGCCCAAGTTACTCCTCCTTTTTAGAGGAAAAACGGTCCCTTTCAAGATATAGAACCTAACCAAGGTTAGGGTCAAACCCACAGGGAATACGTAGATCAAGAAAAATTCACCAATATGCAATCCGAGTAATTAACCGACTTAATTCCCCAAGGGTGGGGGATTTGCAATAATCTATGTGAAAAGTAAACTAACTAACTATCACAAGAGAAAAATCAATAATAGAGAGCAATTAGGGTATTGTGTTCCCCATGATTCCCCAACTCAATATCACCGGATAACCTAATCCTTGTCTAGTGTATAACATGCAGGACGGTAATTTAAGTTCACCAAGCCCTTTGGTCAAAGGTAAGAGGTGAATTTCACTATGCGACTTGGCCCATCTCTATAGTGTGCATTACTAACTATTACCTATTAGTCCCAGTACAACCTCCCCTTGGCCCAGTTTGGTTGATTGACGAGAACACATCAATCGAATCCCATTAATTAATCTCTTTTTCTATTCATTACTACCTCGGTCCAGTCAGTAACACTAGGCGAGTTCTAATGTTGGGCACCATCAGAAAAAATGCAAAACGAATAGAGTTAATTAATACATACATATACACCTTCCAAGAATTGTGAGTTATCCGAATTTACTTTATTAGTTCTTCATAGTTCCCACAGCCCTAGTTGTGGATTTAGCTACTCATGCTATGTGTAGATGAAGAGATTATGATTAAGAAGACATAATTAAACACTTTAATAATAGATTTAAGAACAAGTAACCCAATATCAATAAGAATCACAAGCTTTAAGATCAAATTCAACCACGAGTGTTCTATAAAACTCTCTCACAATGTTCTCTCTCAAAATATTGAGTTCTTTGAGTACTAACCTAAAACTAATCAAAACTGGCATGAACTTATGAAAAAATAACCTACACGACCTTTATATAATAATTAAAATTTAAATCCTAAATGACATAGGAGAACTTGTCGGCACACTCTATGACAAAACTTTACGATTTGTATTAAAGTTCATGGCCCATAATTGGGGTCTCGTACATTGTTTTTTGGAAAACTAGACTTCCTCTTTATGACTTATAAAATGGTTTATGACCCGTAAAGAGGGTTTCGTCTGATGAACTTCAGAAAGTTTTCATTCTCTGATCCTCAGGACATGAAACCTCTTTTATGAATTGTAAATTCTTCTATGGTTCATCTACATGTTCGTAGAGTAACTTCAAAAACTTGGCCCCTCACTGGAATTCCTCACGCAACCATCCTATGACTCGTAGAATAGTTTATGGCCCTTAAGGTGTCTCGTGTAAGATCAAATATGTAGCAACTTTGTAACTTTCTCCAAAATCACCGCTAACCTATAATCATGTAACGATAGACACAAAAACACATAAAACCCATAAACATCACGTTGAGAACACAGAAAATTTGAAGGTTTAAGCATTAAAAGTGTTATATTTTCGCAGACATCATCAATAAGCCAAATATATTAGGTTCTTTCTATTCCAAGTGGTCCTAATTTTTTCACTCTTGAGTTTATGACATGACATGCACACATATGTATAGAAATGATTTAAAGATGTTTTGAATAATTTAAAGATGTTTTGATATGAGTTTTAATGACTTTATGATTTTCAAGAGATGAAATATGCATTATATTTTTGTGTTTGGATGTTTCATATTCAAGTCAAGCTTTTCAATCCTTGCTCTAGCACATTCGAGGATGAATTTCCCAAGGGGATGATGTAAGGACCCGTACTTTGTTTGGCCTTAATGACGCTTGGAATTTGGTTTTGAAATGTTTTTGATCAAAGTGACACTATATGGACACCTCCGCGGGCCGTGTGACTTTCCATGGGCCGTGTGGAGGCACCTTGAAGTGACCCTTGGCCTTGTGTGTGGAGTATTTGGTCTTAATTTTGTAGTTCAAGACCAAGGCTTGCTCTACATGAACCCCACACGGTTCGTGTGTCACTTTATGAGCGATATGGTGGCTTGTGTGGGTAGCCTTGGCCTTGAAAACCATATTTTGGGAAAGGCACTTCACACATGAACCTCATACGGTCCGTATAACTCTTCACGAGCCGCATGGCCCTCTGTATGGACGTTGATGTAAAAATTTTCTATGTATGGAATCACTATCTCAAAACTTCATCAGTGATGTTTTTTCCTAAGTCTAGCCTCATGGAAGGCCACATAGTCGGTGTGCCTTCAAATGGTCCGTGAGCCTCCATACGGGACCCTTGGCAATATTTTGACTTTCATTTCATTAATGGTATTCTTGTAATTTGGCTACTTATAAGGGGCATTTGTGACTTTCTATCCTATCCTAAGGCTTCCAAAAGATCTATACTCTTTTACTCTCATTCAAATTCAAACCAACACTTAGAATTTATTCAAGCTCTCTTTTAATAAATCCTCTCAAATGAACTAGTGAAGACTTAGCTTGAGATTTAAGGAAAGATTCTCTTCTTCATCAAATTCTTCTTGTTTCTTCTTGAGTAAATAAGGTATGTGGGATTGATTCATGGTCCCTTTCAACCATGAAGACCCCCAAACTCTTTTACATTTGATTTTATGAAATTAAGCTTACTTTAATTACGAGTTTTTAAGATTATTGTTTATTTGATACAATTTGGATATGGGATATGTTTTAGTGTTGATTTTAAAGGGATTTAAGCCCTAGTATGTAGAATTGCATGAATATTTGAAGATTTGAATATGCATTGTCCCTTTAAAGTTTGATTTAAGCATGGGTAATCTAGATTGTGATTTGAATGTAGATTTTACTTATGGATTTACTTGAATTTTATATTTAATTATTGATTTAAGATTGAACCTGTATTGCCCTTTGTTGTTCACATACATTTATGGCATATGCATACATGAACATTGCTTTTTGATGAAAATTATCAGTGGGTTAAGCTGACATATGGTTTTATGAAAATGATTCAGTGAGTTAAGCTCAGATGTATTTATTATTCGGTGAGTTAAGCTCACATATGGTTATGACAAGAATATGATCACATAGATGTCCATGATATGACTATTTGAGCAAATCGGTTGTTTACACCATATTGATATAAGTGAATGAGCTATTCCTATTCATGAAAAGTATGGATAGAGTTATGATTTAGCTTTTGAGTCCAAGTGTGAATGATTATGAAGAATGTTTGGCTTTTGAGCCCAAGTATGCATTGAAATAATTTGAAATGAATCGTGCCTCTTTTGAAAGCATATATATATGAATATGAATTCTTGTGGGATGATGACATAGCACCGAATGAGATTGGAGGCGTCAGGGCTATCCCCAAGGGTCCTCTTTCTCTCTCTTAAACTATGTGCCAGCATAGGTATATGGTAACCCTTCACCGAAATGATCGGGTCGTAAGGTATGGTTGCAAATTATGATATGATATGGAAATCATTTTGAAATTACTGGGTTGTAAGGAAGGTGGCCATCATATTGAAATGACTGGATCATAAGGTGTGATGTAGATTACATTTGGCAAGTAATCTTCTCTAACCCGATGGGAGGCTAACATCATGCAAATTTATGTAATAGCTCGCATGGGTTTGAGATGTCGGTTATGGTCAAATCCCCTCTACATATGGAAGAATTATGGCATTTCATGCATCAAGGATTTCATGGCACATTGTTATATTACTCTTTATTGTCTATATACTTCTTTCCATATATGTGCCCTTGCCATCTAACACGAATACAAGTTTAATAAGTTCATATGCATTGAATGCCTGCATACTTAGTATATTCAAACGCACTAATGCATACTTTTTGCCTACATGATTTAACCATGTAGGGGCCGAAGACTACATTCATCTACCGTTTGACGACTAGTTTGGATTTGGGAAAGTTGTTGTGGCGAGTACTATCTTCCAAGGACAAGCCATCATCCATCAATCTTATCTTGCTCGACTTATGTTATATTTACTTTGGGGGAGAGCCTGGGACATGCCTTGTCCCCCATCCTATTCTACGACTAAAAGCATGATGTGCTATCAAAATACATCACATTTGATGCCTAAAACTTAGGACTTTTTGTGTGCTCAATGCGATTTCTATGGTTTTTATGTCTTCTTGTGTTTGTTTTTATAGGAAATATAGGTTGGGTCAATTTTGGGAAAAGTTGCAGACTTTTGCTGATTTTTGGACCTATGGGTCCCTCTATGAGTCATAGTCCAATCTACAAATCATAGAAGTGGTCTTGTATGTACTTTCACTGTTCAAAAACAAAGCCTGAAAATGTGAAGTTCAGCTATACAAGCCATAGGTACGAGCCATAGTCCCCTCTACGGGTCGTAAAGGAGGGTATTGTAGCAAGTTCCAATGTTGATCAAGATTAGACCAAGAAATGAAAGTATAGACTACGAGAAGGAAGTATGAGTTGTAGACTAGACTACTAATTATAGAGGTGAAGCATAGCATTAAATTCCAAAATGTAAGATGATGACCACAAAAGCCTGATTATGGCTCATAGGGCAAACTACGAGTCGTAACTGCGAGTCGTAGCAGATGTCGACCAGATTTTCTTATTAATTTTGGTACTCATTTGTAAATAATATAAATAGTATATTTTAGGGTTTTGGGCATAAGTTGTTTCACAGATTAGAGAGAGCACAGATAGAGAGAGTTAGAGAGCACAAAAGTGTAGAGTAGTTTTTAGGGTTTTATCTTTGGAGACTCAAATTTGGGGATTAGATTCACTTGTAGATTCACTTCATCTTTCAAGCTTGTGATTCTAAATACAAAGTGGGTTTTATTGTTCTTCATTCTCTTTGGGTAAATGATTAACCATGTCTTCTTTATTCATTGTTGATTTATTTTCCTAAGTCATGAGTAGCTAAACCCACAACTTGGGGTTGTGGGAACCATGAGAATCTAACTTAGAAAACCTGGATTATTTGTACTTATTGAGTTGGGTATTTGCACGTATTAGACATATTCCTTCATTTTTCATGTTGTTTAATGATCGCCAACATTAAACCCCGCCTAGTGTCATGATCCCGATCTAGGTAGCGATGAATAGGAAAAAGGAATGGCCAACAAAACTCGATGATGTGTTCTCGTCTAATCAACCAAACGCAGCCAAGGCGAGGTTGACTAGGATAATGCGTAATGGTTAGTTTTGGCACACTATGGAGGCCGGCCAAGCCCCATAGTTAAATTCGACCTTTACCTTTAGAAGAGAGCTGGAAGAACCTAAATTACCATCCTGCATGCAATGTCCCAATTGAGGTTGCATTATCTAGGGTGTTTAAGTTAGTGAATCATGGGGAACACAATTACCCAAATTTCTCTCCAATTTGATTGTCTCTCCTTTTTATTAGTTTAGTTTAATTCGCTATCAATCCTTACAGAACCCCCCTTTTTAGTGAACCAAGTAGTTGATATTTGAATTGATTGTTAGTGAACCAAATTGCTAAAGCACCATATTACCTGTGGGATTCGACCCTAACCTTGGTTAGGTTTCTTACATCGACGATCACTTTGACCTTTAAATAGAGGCGTATCGTGAGCGTTCATCAAGAAAAATGGTACGGTTGCCGGGTAATACGTTGATGCTTTGATTTTGTTTCACTAGTAGTTTAATTCAAGCGTTAATTTCTTAGTTCTCTTTTATTTTACTTTTTTTTGGTTGTTTAGTTTCTTTTGCAAAGTATAATAGGTGTATGCCTAATACAAAGAGCCAAGGCAAACCCTTAGCTCCAATAAACTTAGAGATCCAGTGTGTTGCTCAGAGAATGGCTCAAGAAAACATGAAGGTTGTGGTTGATGAAGCCATGAACCAAAATGATGATGGTGATGGTAGAGAAGATAATCCACCACCAACGAAAAATAAGCCACACCATAGGGATTTCAACGAGAATGCCAATGGATGGGAGCAATATCGGTTGAATCCCATGGCCATGGACATCACAGGAGCTATTGTTTTGCCACCAATACTAGCCGACACTAAGTTCATAGTGTCAATTGGATTACTCCAAATGCTTCAGCACCATGGTTTGTTTGCGAGGTTACCTTCCGAGGATCCTCACAGCCATCTACACAATGTGGCTTTTGTGTGCAAGAGTATGATGGGTACGGAGAATCTTTCTATGGATGCTATTGGGTTGCGTGTGTTTCCTCTATCTCTTATCGATAATGCGGTAGTTTGGCTTTCAGAACTCCCACAGTCTCAATCATTAGTTGGGCAGAATTGCAAATAGCCTTTTTGGTAAGATACTTTTTGAGGTCAAAGAAGCTTAAATTGAGGATCAAATCAATAACTTTGAGCAATTTCTAGGTTATTCCATTAGCACAATATGGGAGAGGTTTTCCAAGTGTTCCAGACCATAAGATAGCAGATGATGCCTTAGTGGAGATTTTCTATCGAGCTATTGACAATAATAGTCAAGCTTGTGCCAATACCATCATAGGAAGCATGTTCTTGGATCAACCATTCACAAGAATAACAGAGAGAATGGAGTAAGTAGCCAAGACCAACAGAGCATGGGCGCAAAGGGAGAGAGCTTCTACAAGGAGCTCATGTGTGGTGAATGCTAGTTCGGAGCAAGATAAAATCAATGAGGAGATCATGCAACAACTTGCTCAACTCCGTACGAGTATGGACTTGGTGCTTAAGAAAAGTAAATAGAGAGTTCATGCAGTAGTTCACCAATCTCCTAGAGCGCCTATGTATGAAGAACATTATTATGATGAAGATGCTTGCTTTGTTAGTAACCAAGAGGTGGGTTTTCGAAATAATGCCCAAGGATCCAATTCGGACTACTGGCGGCAAGGTTCCGGAAACCAAGGTTGGAACTATAACAAAGAAGGTGCTTATAGAGATAATTATGGGGGTTATTTTGAGATAGATAGGGTGCCAAAAGCTGAGTGGGGAAGAAGAGATGGTTATAGAAATGGTCCTTCTATGCCACCCACCCACAATCGTGATGCCGGGGCTAGTAACTCAATGATTAAAGAGATGTTTGATTGATTGTTGAAATAGGCCTAAACACAAGATGAGACTTTAAAGGAAATAAAATCGGATATCTATAGCACACATCAATAGATAAAGTCTCATTCGGTGGCCACTACGCAACTCGAACAATAATCAGGCCAAGTTTTTACTCAATTAAATTAATGCCAAGAAACACGGTTCAAAACCCGAAGAATGTGGGGCATTGCGTGGAAATTACAATAAGGGGAGGTAAGAGCACCATTGACCCTGCAATCCCAAACAAAGTAGAAAATGTGCATGAGAAGGAAATCATGAAAAAGGGTGTTGTTGAGAGAGATAATTGTGTAAAGAATTGGGTAGGTGAAGTGGTTGACGAGTTGTGGAAGTATAAGCTGTCCTAAGACCTACTCCCCCTTTCCCTCAAAGAATCAAGAAGAGGGAGGAGGAAAGCAAGCTCAAGCAATTCCTTGCAATGCTTAAGGAATTATTGATAAACAACCCTTTGATTGAAGCTTTAGAGAAGATGCCGGTTATGCAAGGTACATGAAAGACTTAGTCACAAAGAAGTGGACTATGAATCAAGAGCTCTCCAAAGATCTCCAGCATTGTAGTGCCATCACTACTAGTCATTGGCTCAAAAGCGTAAAGATCCAGGCACTTTCATTATACCATGCACTATAGGAGAGGTGGAATTTGCAAGGGCACTTCTTAATTTAGGTACTAGCATCAACTTAATGCCACTGGCAATCTTCAAGAAACTCGGCTTGGGAACTCCCACTCCCACAAAGATGCGGTTATTAATAGTAGATAGGATAGTCAAGAAACCTATTGGAGTACTGTATGATGTTTTAGTAAAGGTAGAAAAATTTATATTTCCTATAGATTTTTTTATTCTTGACTGTGAGGTTGATTTTGCAGTTCCTATTATTTTGGGGAGGCCTTTCTCAGCTACTGGTCGCACTCTGGTTGACATGGAGAAAGGGCTACTCACATTCATATTTGGTAAAGATGAGCTCATGTTCATTGTTTTTCAACAAGCAAACAAGGACTATGATCTGAGGGTGGTTTCAGCTATAGAGACTGTTGATGATAATGAGTCAGAGGTACCACTAAAGCTAGAATTGGGTGTTGACACTTTGGAGGCAGTTTTGATGAACTTTGGTAGTGATGGCATTCCAAATTATAGGATACAGTAAATGCTCTAGGGGTGTCATTTGGCCCTAGATTCCAAACGAAGTTGGAACTAGATTTGCAGAATCAGGAGATATCACCCACAAAGCCCTCTATAGAAGTTCCACTGGTGTTAAAGTTGAAAGCACTTCTATCACACTTGAAGTATGCATTCCTGGGAAAGTCATCATAGCTGTAGATTTGAGTGATGAGTAAGTAGATGCCCTTGTAATAGTGCTCACACAATTTAAAAGGGCTATTGGATAGCCTATTGTAGATATTATTGGCATACCTTCGAGGATATGCACTAACAAAATTCAGTTAGTAAAAGACTACAAGCCAAGCATCGAATATCAAAGGCTTATGAATCATCTTATGCAAGAGGTGGTTCACAAGGAAATCATCAAGTGGTTAGATGCAGGAGTAATCTACCCAATTGCTGACAGTGAATGGGTGGTCCAGTACGGTGTGTTCCAAAAAAAGGGGGTATCACAGTGGTTCCTAATGCTAAAAATTAATTGATTCCTATGAGGCCAGTCACCAGATGAAGGGTGTGTATGGATTACACAAAGCTCAATGCCTTAACAGAGAAGGATCACTTTCCTATGCCCTTCGTGAATCAGATACTCGATAGACTGGAAGAAAAAGGGTGGTACTGTTTCTTTGATGGGTATTCTTGTTGTAATCAGATCTTCATTGCCCCAAAGGATTAGGAGAAAGCCACTTTTACATGTCCCTATGTCACCTTCGCATTTAAGAGGAGGCCATTTGGGTTGTGTAATGCTCCAGCAACATTCTAAAGGTGCATGATGTCCATTTTCTTGGATATGGTGGAGAGCACTATTGAGTTCTTCATGGATGATTTTAGCGTGGTTGGACACTCATTTGAGGATTGCTTGGTACACTTGTATGATTTTTTACAAAGATATGTAGAAAGTCATTTGGTGCTAAATTGGGAACTATGCCATTTCATGGTTAAAGAGGGTATTGTGTTGGGCCATAGAGTATTCGATAAAGGCATTGAGTTCGATAGGGATAAGGTTGAAGTGATTAAGAAACTTCCAAAACCCATCACAGTCAAGGGTGTTAAGAGTTTCTTGGGGCATGCAGGATTCTATAGAAGGTTCATAAAAGACTTCTCTGAAATTTCACACCCATTGTTCAAATTTTTGGAGAAAGATGCCATGTTCGTTCTTGACGAGCATGCATGCAAGCCTTTGAATAGTTGAAAAAGAGGTTGATCTCAGCACTGATTATCATAGCTCTTGATTCGTCCAAGCAGTTTGAAATCATGTGTGATGCAAATGGGGTTGCTCTTGGTATGATACTGGGAGAATGCAAGGAGACAGTCTTACATACCATATATTACGCTAGCAAAGCCCTAAACACGGCTCAAAAGAATTACACTATCAAAGAGA
>JAPFFP010037275.1:0-15209 GCA_026153255.1 Solanum medicagineum | reverse complement strand
TGAAAAATTCAATTTTTACACGGCTCTGCCCCTAGGCCCACCCCACCCCCTAGTCGCCCACCCCACTCTCAAAAAAGAATTTAAATATTTATTTTTAAAAAATACTTTAAATTATGAAAATATTTTCATGTCAGAAATTATTTTTTTACAAATTATTATCTGTCACGCTCCGGGAAGGTACCCTAGGCGTAACTGGCAATCGGAGACTATTGCTAGTCCCCAAGTGAACCACCTAACCTCATCGCATTCGTTCAATCAATTCATTAGTGGAAGATGACAAAGAAACAACGAGCCATCAGTGGGCTATCAACTCTGTCTATCATAAAGAGTATGAAATAAAAGGGGCAATCTCAGTATAAATAAGGGAAAAGGGGGAAAAGAACCCCAAACATCGACCATCATACGTCTATGTCTATGAAGCCTCTATAACTACTGTCTAAGAAGGTACCATGACAGGCCATGGCTATGACAGTCAAGGAAATAACTCTAAATAGATAAAAGATAAATATGTCCTCCGAAAGCAAGGGAGCTGTTGACACCCAATTTTTTTCGAAAATTGGTTTATACTCAAATTAATTGAGTTTTAAATTGATTTTTTGATTTTTGAAAAGCTTTTCCTATTTCTTTAAAAGTTCGGTCATTTTTCGGCATAACAGGAGGACTCAATAAGTCTCTGTCTGGGGATCTGTGAACCTCAACGATTACCTGCTGAAGTCCTCTGGCTACAGAATCTACATCATAAAATGATGCAACGCCAAAGGAGCGTTACTATGTGGAATATACTGTATGTAAAATGGGCTAAAGTAAACTATAATAAATGACATCAGCTCATCAATCACTCGACCTCAACGCAGAGGAAGGAATAGAACTCTAACAAATCACAATCAATCAAGACTTATGATATCGCATCAACATCGAAATACTATCAACAGAGGACCTATCTGGGAGTTTCTTGGACCTACACCTATCACCAATGAGCCGGTGATAGTACAACAAAGCGATGTCGTTGTGGCATCCGTCCAGTACCTTTCCCCGATGAAAGGGCGTATATTAGGGGTTTATGATAACATCAAGCCCTCTTTTGGGACTAAGGAAACATCCATTCTCACGGTCTAATCCTCTGTTACACTGGCCATGTAGTTAATGAGTGCGAATGGGACTCACTCTTACCCATTTTCGTTGCTCAATACTCCTCCCATGACTCAATATGCTCATAAACATCAACATCAAAGTTTTCTCATCTCATCATTTTCAACTTGGGAATATTAGGATCACTCTTTAAAACTCATGTATGACCTCCTAAGGCTCTAAGGGATTCACACTCCATCAATTTCAGTAACATTATCATCAGTATTCACTCAATCAAGATCCATACCACATCAATCATGCATGCATACGTAATTCGGGCTCTGGACCTTAACCCCTAGCTTCATTTATGGATTCTTGAACAATTAAACATGCATAGTATACACAATAGCTAAGTAAATCAGTTGAACAAATGATTGAAGTATGATGGCCATCTACTTACGAAGTTACATGCAAAATAAGAGTAGTTTTCAAGATAGCATTCAAGAAAATCGTAACCTAAACCCATCACCTATCAGTTATCAACTTAATTCAATCATGGGGGCACATGGGAGAACAATTCCACATTTTGGATAGCCTTTAAATACTTGGATTGAAGAATTATCAAGTCTCCTTCAAGAATTTGCACCCAAATTTAAGATCCTCTACTCTCTATTCTTCTTCTCTCAGGAACTCTCACGTAGAAACTTAAGAAACAATGAATCTTAGAAACCCTTAATCAGTAATAAACGTCTTTTAAACACGTTTTAGGACTTAGGAATAGGTTGGGAATACCTAAATTGCCCTTCCCATAATTAAAAGAATTTTTTTAAAAATGGTACACTGGTCCGCCACGCGCCAGGGTCGTGGACCAATGTATTTCGTGAAATTATAAAAAATTTCAATTCTCTTCGAAAATAAAAAGAAGAACCAATGTAAGTCTATGCCCTCTCCGCGTCGCGCTAGGGGCGCGGATCAACACTGTTCGGGCATTAATTAGTGAAAATTATTTTTCGCTTCAGTTGCTCTTAAATCCAGTCCAGATCATTTTTCCACTCAATTTTCCACGTTGATAGCAAATCCGGTCCCGGATTTCCCGTCAGAGCTTTGAAAGACGCATTTTGCACATGAATCACAAGCTTGGAAGATATATTGAATTTACAAGTGAATCTAATCTACAAAGATAAACCCTAAAAATTACTCTAAAATTTCGTGCTATCTATATGTCTCTATCTACTCTCTACTGAAAAACTTCTAAAGCTGCTATAAATGACCTTGTATTTTCTGTTTTTAGTATTTATAAACAAGTTCCTAAATTAATAAGTAAAATAGGTCGGCGCCTGATACGAGTCACAGTTACGACTTGTAACTCGTGTTATGAGCCATAATCGGGCTTTCGTAGTCAGTCTCTTGCATCTTGGACTTCATTGATGTAAAACATCTTCACGAGTCATAGTTAGGTCTACGACTCGTATTGACTTCTCATAGTCTACATTTATATCACTTGGTCCAAGTCTGATTAATATTAGAAATCACTACGAGACATCCCCTTACGACCCGTAGATGGAACTACGACTCATAACTAGGTATCGCGTGACTGAACTTTAGTTTTGCTCCAACACTAGAATCCTCCACGAGACCACCTCTACAACTCGTAAACTGAGATATGACTCGTAGAGGGTCTCGTATGTCCTAAAAGTCAGCAAAACTTGCCACTTTTCCTAAAATTGGGCAAACCTTCTTTTCCTGCAAACACAAATACAAAAACACATAAAACACCATAAAAGTCGCATTGAGAACAACAAAATTCTAAGTTTTAGGCATCAAATGTGTTGTATTTTAACAACACATCAACACCCTAAACTTAGCATTGCTACTTGTCCTCAAGCGACGACTCAATCCAAATAGATAATAAAAAACACATAAAAATCAATCCAATGGCATATACCATACTCAAATCTAACTCAGGTACCCATATCAACTTTTTCAAAACAAGATCATGTAACTATTAAGCAAACCAAATTATATTGACGCATTTGACAACATAACTATGAAAAGTAAAGGAAATCAACAATCCACAATCACTGAACAAGTAAAATGTTGACAATGCAATGCAAATGCCCTCACAAGAAATAAGTCCCTTTTAGACCCTCAATGAAGATTTCAGAATTTAACCATGGGACTGTACAAGCATACTCACTCTCACAAATGACATTCATGCATGATGACTAATACCATAGGCTTGCCCGTGTATTCATAACCCAGATTATGGACTAATTGGGTTAGGATCACTTTAGGACTTTATAAGCTTGTAACATAGGCTCATGGGGCTTTGATATGGATTTTTGGACAAAGAGTGACTAAAGTCCAACCTTGAACCACGCTCTTTGATACTTTCACCTTACCAACTAAATTATTTCCACCTTATTCTCCCTTTTTTCTTCATATTCAAGCTTTTATGGGTATTTTGCTTCTCATTTTCAGCTTGTGCCTCATTTTCACACATCATCTTGCTTGTTCAACTCAATCTAAGGTATCTTTTTCTGTTTCTTTCACCCGGTATATGATCTTCACCTTTTTCTTTCTATTCCCAACTGACCACCTCATTTTTGTGATTTCACCTCTACACCGGCCACCCTCAACTTAGGCTTTTAGCCTATTTTGAAGTACACAATGTCCCATCCCAAAACCAGGGCCACTATTGGTAGCCACCCTTAACTTAGGCTTTCAAGTTTCATAATGCTCAAGGATAGACCAGGGCCAATTTCAAGGAGTTTCACTAGACAAGGTTAGGCTAATCAAGTGTTAAGAAAGAAATGGTACATGTAAGGCTAAAATATTTAGAACAAGGGATGAATTTCTCATTTGATTGGTCATGTTAGGCAAAAGTGGACTAATTTAAAGAACAAAGGCCTAAGATCCCTTCCTAATCCATATAATCTCCAGCCCAACTTAGAGTAACAGGGCAAGTTCTGAATCAACACACAATGCAAAAATATAACAAAATCAGCTCACACATATGGCATTACGTACATAACCAACAAAAACTCACAGATCATGTATTAAATTGCCCTCACTTAATCAGAACAAATATTGCCAAATCATTCAAACATGCGTGGTTACAATATAATTACTACTCAAAAATTTTGACAGGTAGCAATTTTCAAAATATTTCATAAAACATCAAAACCAAAGTGCATGCCATAAGTTCAACTACTATATACTACAAATATCATCTAAGATATCATAAATATGCCAGTTCAACAAAAACTAAATATTCATGAGGAAAAAGAACACAAGCAGAAAGCCTCGGGATCAAAATTTGGGGTAGTTATGGACTAAAAACTACTCATACTTCATCCTAGCCTATAGATACCCACACCCTATCGAAAAACCTATTCGTTGTCCTCAATGTACAATATCAAAATAAAAATAAATACAAAGGGTCAAAATAAACATATCTTGGTGCCTAAGCACTAGTCTCGGGCTGCCTCTGAACATCTCCCTTCTGCGGGGTAGTCAGCGTAGCAGCCTCACTGGATGAGCCAATACCCATCAATCTACCATGATCTAGGCCTACCTTTGCTCTTTTGCTTCTATCAACATCCTCAAGACTCACTCGAGCTCATCCTCTGCCTCTTCCTTATCAACTACGGAGGTCTTCTGACGCACATGCCTCTCCTTAGTGTCATCATCCTCAATAAGGGATCTCTTCTCGTCAGAAGGTTGTGTGTTATCCTCCAGAGCAAAAAGATCAAATAGCGGCTCTGAAGATGAATCCTTTGGAACTGTAATTGGAGCTGTTAATGAAGCAAAAGTAACATAGGCATGAGTCCACGAGACCTATCTACAAGTTGTAGAGGAATCTATGACTTCTAGATGGTCTCGTATGATGAGTACACAGGAAATTTAAGTAACTCCAACTTCCCACGAGAGGCAATTACGACTCGTAGACCCATTTACAAGTCATAAAAGACTCCCATAAAGCAGATATAACAAGTACCTAAAATACCTCAACTCATCACACGGACTATATGAACAAGGTAAATATTAACTTATTAGCATCGAAGCAAGTCATGCAAGCACTCATATTTCAAACATATGATCTAGTCCTAACCATCACTATAAAACAAATTTACCCCATCAAAAATAAAATTTAGAAATCAAAACGCAGTCATTCATCCATCCCCAAATCATTCAACCTTGCCCCTATATCACCACCCCTAAGTCACAAAATACCCACTAAATCACACTCAATATCATTTAGGGAATAGTTCAACAAGCACAACAAGAATTTATCAACCCATGATTTCAACTACATCAAAATAACTCAAACACTATCATGCTCCTATGACACTGCAAATCAATCAACATTCATAACCCAACAACAATCATTTGATCAAACAAGGAACATGATAGCATGAGCATCAAATCATATCATCACAGACAAATAATTCAACTTAAGGAAAAAATAATCAATTCAATTCAAAGCAATCCTAGATTCTCCTTCACAATTTCAACTTAAACAGGAATTACATGCATTGGCACCAGTTTAATCTCACTCATTATTTAAATCTTTCAAAGCAAAATAAATTTTGGAGTTAATCTCAACCAAGGAAGTTACCACATGAGCAGATGAACTGGAGAAAGCAAAAGGAGACGAATGATGTAAAACTCTAGTTGCCGGAATCTCTTGCCGAAAATGGAGTTGAAGCGTTGGAAAATTGGTCGGAAGTGGATTGGGGGAAGAGGTTGGGGTAATTTTGCGGTAGTTAGGGTGAAATATGGGGTCAAAATAATTTTGACGCCTATTTATACCTTACCAGGTTCACCTTTAAAAATTACTGAGTCGGGCCTATGACCGACTACAAGTCGTGGCTTGGTCTACAACTTATAGGTCATGGTCTTGTAGATCGCTCAACACTTAGAAAAATTTGAAAATATACTTGGGTTCTACGAACCCCATTCACGATTCATAGTGTGTACTACGAGTCGTAAAGTTTTGTCGTAGATGGAGTACACTTTAAACCTACTCACTATAACTCTCTATGACATAGGGCAACGAGTCATAAAGTGCAGTACGACTCATAATCTTGGCCATAGAGACTGCATCAGATGCAATTTCTGTAATTTTTGTCCTGAACCTATATGCTCTTCTCAAAATGCACTTGCACCTTAAATACAACAAACCCAACATCAGAAATATCAATCAAAACATAAACAAACAATCAACTCAAAATTCAAAAACTGAAAATAAACATCAAAACTAAGCTAGAAAATGAAAAATGCTTGGTTTGCCTCACAAGTAGAACCTGATTTATTGTCGTGGCACGACTTAGTCATCATGAGTACTCAGAATTCCTCAACAACCTAAACTTTACTTTTTAGTTCATCCAGATGCTTCATAGATTAGTGGATGTCAAAAACCACTTCTTCATGATTCACCCTAAATCTGAGTTGACCGGAATTCGCATTAACCAGGGCTCTCCCTGTGGCTAGAAATGGTCTTCCCAATATAATAGGGACCTCAAAATCAACTTCACAATCAAGAATCACAAAATTCGCTGAGAATATGAATTTGTCAACTTTCACCAACACATCAAAAAGTATTCCCTCCGATTTCTTGATTGTTTATCTGCCATTAACAACCTCATTCTCGTAGGAGTAGGACATCCCAAACCATGATTTTTGAAGTTTGCAAGAGGCATCAAGTTTATACTAGCACCTAAATCACATAACGCCCTTGCAAACTCTACATCACCAATGGTACAAGGGATGGTAAATGCACCGGGGTCTTCCCTTTTCTAAACTAAGAACTTAGTGCTAATGGCACTACAATGTTGGAGCTCATACGAAAACTCTTGGCTTACGGTATGCTTTTTAGTCACTAAATCCTTCATATATTTAGCATAACCGAGCATTTTCTCTAGTTCTTCGATAAGAGGAATAGTGATGGACAATTTCTTTAACATGGAGAGGAAATGTTTGAACTTACCATCTTCCTCTTTTTGTTTGAGTTTTTGGGGAAAAAGAGGAGTAGACTTTGGGTAAGTCTTAGACTTCTCTGTCTCTTTAACCACTTCATCGCTTACCCCATGTTTGTTGCTTTCTTCTCCTTCATTCACAACCTTCTCCACAATTATCTCTTCATGCACATCATCCACACCTACTGGCATTGGAGGATCAATGGTACTCTTAACTCCTCTAGTTGTGACTTCCATATAATGCCCATCATTCTTCGGGTTTTGAATCGTATTGCTTGGCAATATACCTTTTTGGCGTTAATTCAATTGAGTAGACACTTGGCCGAATTGTTGCTCAAGGTTTTTGATGGCCACTAAATGAGACTCTATCTTTTGATGTATGATAAAGATGTCGCATTTCATTCCCTTTAAAGTCTCATCTTGTGTTTCGGTCTTTTTCATCAATTGGTTAAACATCTCTTCAATCCTTGAATTGCTAGCCTCGGCATCACGATATGGGGTGGCACATATGAACCATTATCATCTCTTCTACCCCATTTGGCTTCTGGCACCCTATTCCTTTCAAAATAACCCTCACGATTATCTCTATAAGCACCTTCTCGATTATAGTTCTGACCTTAGTTTTCGGAACCTTGACGCCAATAGTCTACATTGGACCCTTGGGCATTGTTCTGAAAGGCCACCGCTTGATCACTAACGAAACAACCATCCTCATCATAATAATGCTCTTAATACATGGGCACTCTAGGAGGTTGGTGGACTACCACATGCATTCTTTCTTGATTCTACTTAACCACCAAATCCATACTTATACGGAGTTGAGCAAGTTAATGCTTGATCTTCTCGTTGATCATAGCTTTCTCTGAACTAATATTCACAACACATGAGCTTCTTGTAGAAGCTCTCTCTCTTTTCCCCCATGCACGATTGGTTTTAACCACTTTCTCCATTCTCTCGGTGATCCTTGTGAACGGTTGATCCAAGAACATGCCCCCATTAAGTATCAGCATAAGCTTGACTATTTTCATTGAGGGCACGATAGTAAATGTCTACCAAGGCTTCGTCAACAATTTTGTAGTCTGGGACACTTCTTAAACACTTCATAAATCTCTCCCATGTTGTACTAATTGAATCACCCATCAATTGCTCAAAATTGTTGATTTGACCTTTTCATTTGAGCTTCTTTGACCTCAGAAAGTGCCTTTCCGAAAAGGACTTCTGTAGATCCATCCAACTGGTGATTGAGCTTTGTGGGAGTTCTGATAGCAATACCGCTACATTACCACTAAGAGATAGAGAGAACACACATAACCCAACAACATCCATGGAAAGATTTTGGGTCCCTATCACACTCTTGCAGAAAAAGGCTACATTATGAAGATGGCTATGAGATTCCTCAGAAGGTTGACTTGCAAACAAACCATGATTTTG
The DNA here is from genome assembly GCA_026153255.1 of Solanum medicagineum. NCBI lineage: Eukaryota > Viridiplantae > Streptophyta > Magnoliopsida > Solanales > Solanaceae > Solanum > Solanum medicagineum. The sequence goes on along the minus strand of JAPFFP010037275.1, from coordinate 6,729 downwards.
AAGCATTTCGAGCGATCCACTTGAAACCATGAACTTAGTGTCGATCAGTAATGGTGGAAACACTATAGCTCCATTACATCCATGGCCATGGGGTTCAATCTATATTGATTCCATCTATAAGCATTCTTATTGAAATCCTTAGGTTGTGGCCTATTGTCCAATGGTGGTGGATTTTTATCCTAATCATCATTATCATCATCATTCCGATTCATAGCTGTATTAACCGTGATATTAGCATTGTCTTGAGCCATTCTCCTTGTAAACCATTGAATCTCTAAATCGATTAGAGGTAAGGGAATGCCTTGACTCCTTGTATTGGGCATACAACACCTAGTATACCCAGCAACTAAACAAAAGTAAAATATAAGAGAATTAAGAAATTAACACTTGAATTATACTACTAGTCAATCCAAATCAAAGTCTAGTCGTATTCCCGGGCAACGACGCTATTTTTCTTTGATCACGCTCAAGATACACCTCTTTTTGAAGTAAAAGTGGTTGTCTAATTAACAAATCTAACAAAGGTTAGGGTCGAATCCCACAGGGAATATGGGGCTTTTGCAACTTGGTTCACCATTAATCAATTTAAACATCAACTAACTTAATTCTCTAAAAATGGGGTTTGTAGTGATCGATAGAAATTAAACTAGAATAACTAAAATTGAAAGACAAACAATAACGGAGATCAACTTGGGGTATTGTGTTTCTTATGATTCACTAACTCAACTTCCTCGGGTTTTATAATTCTTAACTAGAATATTGCATGTAGGACAGTAATTTAGGTTCTTCTAAACCTTTGGTCAAAGGTGAAGATCAAATTTTACTATGGGACTTGGCCCATCTCCACAGTGTGGTCATCTAACCATTACCAATAGTCCCAGTCAACCTCTCTTTGTTGATTAGACGAGAACATATTATTAAATCCTATTAATCATTCTCTTTTCCTATTCATTACCACCTAGATTGGGAACGTAACACTAGGCAAGTTCTAATGTTGGCTACCACTAGAAAATATTCAAAATGAAGACATACAAATACTCATTCTAAGAATTACAATTAATCTGGGTATTCTAAGTTAGATTCTCATGGTTCCCGCAACCCCAAGTTGTGGGTTTAGCTACTTATGACTAGGGCAAATAATGAAACAATAAATATAGAATATATAGTTAATTACTTACCCAAGAAGATTTAAGAACAAGAAAACCCAATATGTATTTAGAATCACAAGTTTGAAAGATGTATTAAGTTCACAAGTGAATCTAATCTCCGAAATGTAGTCTCTAATGACAAACCCTAAAAAATACTCTAAAATTTCGTGCTCTTTATATGTCTTTATCTACTCTTTACTGAAAACCTTCAAAAACTGCTATAAATGACATAGTATTTTGTATTCTTAGTATTTACAAATTAGTCACTAAATTAATAAGAAAAATTAGTCGGTGCCTGATACGAGTCACAATTGCGACTCTTAACTCATGTTACGAGCCGTAATCGGGCTTTCATGGTCAGCCTCTTGCATCTTGGACTTTACTGATATGAAATGCCTTCACGAGTCGTAGTCAGATCTACAACTCGTATTGACTTCTCGTAGTTCACATTTGCATCACTTGGTCCAAGTCTGATCAAAATTGGAAATCACTCTGAGACATCCCCTTACGACCCATAGATGGAACTACGACTTGTAAACTGAGAATACGACTTGTAGAGGATCTCGTATGTCCTAAAAATTAGCAAAACCTGTAACTTTTCCCAAAATTGTGTCAACCTGCTTTCCTGCAAAAACAAACACAAAAACACATAAAAAAACCCATAAAAGTGCATTGAAAACACACAAAATCCTAACTTTTAGGCATCAAATGTGCTATATTTTGACAGCAGATCAAACTTCAGATTTTGGATTTTGATATGTTATCTTTGAGATGGTTTTAACTTTATTTCATCCTATTTTTAGTGGTGATCCATTTTGGTTTGTGATATTTTATCTTGATTTTTGTCTTGAATTTTGTGAATTTTAATGTCCAAAATTGGAGTTTTTTAGACTATGATTTTCAAACTTTAAATGTTAATTTTTGATTTAATTTAAGCTTGATTTAGTGTGATTTTCACCTATGGACTCCACTTCTTGTGTAGAACTTGATTTTCAAGTTAATTTTTAGATTCGAGAACTTCAGATTTTAGCCCTAAAATTGACTATTTTGCCCCTAAGCCTAATTTATGCCAATATGAGTATCAAAATGTTCCTCTTGGCATGTAGTATATTGTGGATTGAGTTAATTGAAAGCTTGTTCGAGTGCAGTTTCGATATTTAGGTAGGTTCGGCTAACCTTTTGGTACTGAATTTGAGTTACTAGTCATGTTTATGTGGTAATTGTGAGATCTAGATGGCTTTTTGTGTAATTGGATTTACATGCTGGGATAATCACAATACTCATTTTGCCGAATTCTACCTCAAATCCTCATCAATTCATGATAATTCAACTCGGTTCATCAATATAATCAAGATTGTACCATAATTCAGCTCAACGGGATAACTTTCCATCATCATTTCAATCACAATAACTCAATTGCACAATTATCCATCTAAAACTCATAATTATCACATGAAAAGATCAACAACTCAAATTCAGTCCCAAAAGGTTAGCCGAACCTACCTCGATGCCAAAACCGCTCTCGGACGAGCTTTCAATCAACTCAAATTCTCAAAGGGAGCCTCCAATTGGATCAACCACTATCAACATTAGTTACTACTCATCAACAGAAGCATTTTTATACCCATATTGGTATAGTTTAGGCTTAGAAAAAAATAGTCAAAATTAGGACTAAAATCTGGAAGTCTCAAATCTGGAAATTGACTTCAAAATCAGATTCTACACGAAAAATGGATCTCGTGGGTGAAAATTCTACTAAACTCAAGTTCAAATCGATGTAGAAATCCTTATTTAAAGTTTCAAAATCATAGACTGAAAATCTCCAATTTTGGATATTCAAAATCATGAAATTCAAGTCAAAATCAAGATAAAAACCAAGAAAATTAATTAAAACGATATTAGCAACACTTACCCAAAAGATTTCTCTGGATACCCTCTTCCAAAATCACCTCTCGAATCTTGAAATATTGAAAATGGAGTGAAAATGAGGGGTTTTCGTCTTTAAAAATGACTCAGCAAAAATATACTCTATGAAGGAGGACCCTTGCCCACGATTGCAGAGAACAGGAGTGGACATACCTCTGTGAAGGCGGAGTACAAATTGGGTTGCACTAGATACCCTCACATCAGTCATTGTCAAAACTCGAAAATGATCTCTGGAACTCATCCAAACTCAAAATTTTACAAACTTTATGTATGCATATAAGAAATAGCGATCTGGACTCATCGAAATCATCAAAATTTGATTTCAAAGTCTCCACGACACATTTACCAATGCAAGTCAATTAAACTAGTTTGAAACTTAAAATACCAAAACTACCCTCAAAAACTCCAAAAATTATGACGAGACTATTTTTAGCGTTTGTTTCGCCATCAGAACTATTGGAACTATTGAAATTACGATCTGAGCGTGCGAACTTCGAATGTTGACCAAAGTCAAACTTTGGTTTTATAAACGACTAAAATCACAACTTTGGGCCTAAAAACCTTATTTTAACTCCAGATTCAGTTCTACAACTTTCTGTAGTTTATTTTTGACATTCCGAAGCTAATGGAATCGACGGATCCCTGATCTAGACTTCGAAGCTCAGAATGAAACAAAAATTTACTTTTTCAACAACTTAAGCTTTCAAAAAATCCAAAAATTCATATTTTCAACTTTTAAAACCCGATTTCAATTCTAGCAATTCAAATAGTTTAAAGTAGGCCCAAAGCAAATTATGAAAGGGTAAAATAGTAATTTTCACAAATAAAGCCAAAAATGACCAATCAGGTCATTACAATCTCAAATTTCATTTATTGGTTATGATTTTGAATTTCTCTTTTCCTGACTCTTTTGATGAATAAATTTTGCATCTATGTTAATATTCTTGTGACTTATTTGGAACAATGTGCTACTTAAATTATGAACTGTGTAGGTTGGATTGATTCTCTACAGATTGTAGTTTTTGAAGATACTAATGAGTGGTTGGAGTGCTTGCATTATATTATTCTTTACTTCATTTATTAGTAGTTTACTTGCTAGATATCATGTTGTTGAGTGCTCACAACTTTCTTCCACCCCTATGTAGATTTATGGGCCAAAATTTGTTTGATTTCTTATCTTCTATTGCTTGTCCGAGCATTTTTGGTAGTCTTGAGAGATAGCCGCTCTTCGCCTTAACAAGCTCTCCAAGTTTTCAATGTTTTTGTTCTTTTTGAGATGAAAAGACATTAAGACTTGTATAAAGATTCTTATATGCATTAGAGGCTTGTACATGTGATTCAATATTGGAGTTATTTGGTATTGTGGCTTGCCATCATTTTTATTTTATTTGAGTTTTTACTTTCGTTTATTTTCATTTTATTTTCGATTTTACTTGCTTTCTCGTGGTCTTAGGCTGACTTGCCTTGGTGAGTTAAGGCAAGTACCATCACAATCAATTCTGGATCGTGAAATGTTCCATGATAGATATGTGATGTTATTGATTTTTTTCATGAAAATAGGTGATAAAGCTTAAATTTGATGAGTTAAAGTCTTTCCTTGAGTTTAGTATGTTGGAGATTTGTTGCTTGTTTGTATATCTTTCATAATGACCGAAAAGCGTACTTCATCTTTTAAAAATTTTGTAGGGCCTAGTTATTTTGTATCTACCTAAGTGGTGGCATTCCTAGCATGATAATTGAGATGACCTTTAATGTCTGCTTGAATATGAGCAAAATGTTAAGTATGAGGTGATGATGTGAGGTCAAAAATACATTTAATATTTGTATTTGTATTAGAATGAATTTTATAAATTGTGCTTAAGAGTGTATTTTATTTATAAGATTAAACTGGTGTGTAAATGAAGAGATTTGAAGTTAAAATAAATTAAAGATGAAAAATTATAAAAAAATATCACATAGGTAGCTTAATGGATTAAATTAAATATTATATTAATATTTCTATACATTCCAACTAAGGCATTAACAGTAAATCAAATTTCTTTGGATTTTGAGTTTTCAAATTTACCTTGAACTCAATTATTTTTTTTAAAGATTTTTCTACACATAAATATTATATAAAATCTATTTTTACATAACTTTTAATTGAGGAAGAGCTTAGAGCCACAGTGGAGACTGAGATTTTTTATTCATTTTTACTTCTCCTTCGTTATTTATTTTAATTTCTAATGATTTGTTGTAATTGTTTCATGTCTATGTGGAGCTAAACTTCTTATTCTAATATTATGATAAATAATTAATAATAATTGAGTAAATTTTTATTTGGCATACTTGTTTCTCATATTGGTCGTTCTTATATTTTTGTGCTTGTTATTTTAATGCTTAGCTACCACTAAAATAAATCTATAAATCTTTTGTGAACTCGAAAGACCGAACCTTAGGTTAGAGAGAAGGTATAAGGAATGAGATTTAATATCTAACAAGATTTAGAGTTAAATGTGCAGGTAGGATAGGGATATACCTAGATTGCCTTGTGTGGTTCAAATACGGAAAGAAAGCATAATGCTCCATAACTGATTAAATCTGTTCTCACTCAATGATATAGTTAGATTTTCAATTAATGTAGATGGCTAGAGGTCGAGAGATCATGACCACGTTGACCTCATGAATCAACATTTAGATAATAAAATAAGTTGATGAAAGTGACACTAAACATGATTATTAGTTAAATCATAATCCTAGATCAATTTACTCATTGATTGCGCAAATAATATGCTCTTTTCTTGGTTAATTATCCATTAGTTAATTTATCATTGTTTTTAGTCTAGTTAACTCAAATTCATCTTTAAAATTCTTGGCTTAAATAAATAGTTAGAACTAGTATAATTTAATAAATATATAGTTAATCAATAAGCCCATGTGGACTCGACATCCGACTCCTAAAAAGAGCTACTTTATTGTCACGCCCCCAAGTCCCATTAGGGCGGACTGGCACCCGTTGCCGATAAGGTCCGGGAGAACCAACCTGTATCTATGCGCTTTCTGTACATATTATGAAGGATTTCTCTGTTTGACATATCATTAAGAAAATAAACGGTGATAACAAGCCAAAAGGAAATGCATATGACTAGACCGTTGGGGCCACGGTGTCTAAAGTACGAGACATGACTACACTTTAATTTGTATAGTCTACAAAGCCTCTAGATAAAGAAAAACATCTGATAAGGGTTGAGACAGGCCCCACCTCAACAAACTGTACAATACACACATATAAGCTCTAGACATACACAAAGCCTCGAAGAAACCTAGAGCTTGGTAACAGCAGCTGAATGTCCTTTACTCCTACTGGGGAGATCTACTAGTACCTGTACCTGCAACATGAAATGCAGGTCCCCCGTAAGGGACGTTAGTACGAGATAATGTACTGAATATGTAAGGCATGATATACTGTATGTGAAGTAATAACTCAAATGAGACCATGCGCTGGTGCAAGATTAGAGACCACCTGTGGTTATACTTTGGAATCATGTACTTTATGTTATTTATATTACTTTACCTTTACTGTATAATCTGTGCACAAATGTAATACAAATGACCAACTGATCAGTGGTAAACTGTATCGGGATCGTCCCTGGCTAGGTTCTTTCTTAACCCCTCG
>JAPFFP010037264.1:0-15209 GCA_026153255.1 Solanum medicagineum | reverse complement strand
ACAAGGAGCACGAGCCTAGTCTACTGGCCGTAGATTTTTCCATTAGCCATAGACAATATAACGACCCAGACCTAGGGCCTAGGTGTGACACGATAAATGAGAACTCGAAGGTTCCCAAACAAGCCTCTTAGATCAGACATGCACTTAATAAGTTCATATAACGAATGATAGACGAGTAACAATATGAAATGGGGAATGGGACTAGGGACAAACTATATTTAAAAGCGAATGCTCAACTTATTAGTTCAAGACAAATCAAAGTGAAGTAGCAGTCCAAACACACCTCTATACAAAAGATAATAAATGTAGCCGAATATAAATACCTGGACTCCTCAATACAAAGTCATAGAAGAAAATACATAATGTGTCTGAAATATCAAAAGTAAAGCTAGAAGATAAGGGTTTCGTTCATAGAGGATGGGAACTCACTAAAAGCTCAAAGCATTCATGATCAATGTAGCTAGGAGGAGGAGGATAAGGTAGATCACCTGTCCCTACATTATTATAAACATGTAGGAAAAATGCAATTAGTACTTTGGAATGGACTAAGTATGCAGGTATACAATGCAACAAGTAAATATAATGACAAAGAATATGTACCAGATATGCCTTAAAGCTTTAACAATATAATTAGTTTCAAAATAAAGCATAAAATAATACTATGGTAATGTAAAGGAAGCACATAAGCAAATATGTGTTGGAGGAAGACCATAAATGATAAAATCATATGAGCTATAATATGGAATACCGATGTTATACTCTAAACTAGCCAAAGAGAGAGCCTACATGCCAAGGTAAATTCCGTAAACAGAAATACTAGATAGATCCATTAGTCAAAAGGCCTAAAAAGGTATAATCATAATATCCTATGGTGACATGTATTTATGAGATTAGAGGCTTTTTATAAGATCCCTCAGATCGATCCCCACTCCTAACTCATTTGGTGCAAAGTCAAAATCCCATGAAAATGGACAATGCATAATTCAAATACTCAAAACTCAACTTAATTCAGACGGTCTTAGCTTGTCAAAGCATATTAAACCTTTGATTAAGAATAACTCCTTAACAAAGATTCCAAATGATTTAGAGTGGGTCTTGAGTCACCCAATATCAGTTCAAACTTATAGTTCTTGCCCTTGTTAAATCATGTACTCAAGTTCATGCTATAAGGGCCAATTTCAAGAATTCATAAACAAACTTAATTGATTCATAGTTGGGTGTTTGTAAAATAACCTTAAACACATGTAAATATGCTTGAAATAATCAATTAAACAATATACGATCAAAATCATATTAACCCTTAAGAGAGTTCCAAGTTTGAAAGTATAGATTAAGTTAAACTATGCAAATTCTTAATGCTTGAATTAAATCATGTAAAACATTGATAAATAATCATAAGAATGCATGAATAACCATAATCTAAGCAAATGTCAATTAACATGCAATTACCCATAAATTAAAGATTAAATTTTCATAATTTGAAACTTAGTTTTCGAAGACAACTTCTTGGTTGAAAGAAAACCATGAATCAAACCTACATACCTTAGACCAAAAAATAGAGAAGAAAGTTGAAGCGAATCTTGAATTTGATGAAAAGCTTGGAAGATATTGAATCTTGTTCTTCAATGGAAGATTGATGTCTTCTTCCTTTGGAGAGAAATTTAGAATAAGTGAAGCGGAAGGTTAATAGGGCATGAAAATAAGCTTTGAAAGGTGTATTCGGGTTAAATAAGTCAAAAAACACTTTTTGAAGAATAAAAGTATCATCAAAAGTAAAAAAAAAACATTATGTTTTAAAGAGTCTCGACAGTGAAATTGGTTGTCCAAAAGTCCCAATGTCGAACCATTTGGCGATAGGCCGAATGGGACCTTCAAATTGCATTTTTTGATAGTTTGTGAAACCTTTTAGAGCGATTTGGCAACCAATTTGCGGTACGCCGAATGCATTTTGAGGTCAAACTGACAGTCGCCCATTTTTACAGCACAAATAGGCTTCAGTAAAATGGTCAGGAACTGTTTACTCCGAACTTGAAAGAAGGTGAAAATAGACGCGTTGGGGAGATAATCCAAAGGCCTACAATTTGATAGGTAGTGGTTCACCTAATTAGTTATGTGCTAAAATATATGACTATTTAAAGTTAATTATTATACCAATTCATCAAAACTTAGCCTATTGGAGACCTTTGGTCTTGACTCGATGCAAGGAAGAATTATGACCCCAAACACATGTAATCAACTTTGAATACCTAGAAATTGATCCCACTACACTAGAAGTAGGCTTACGAGGAATGACTCAATTCCTAACATAAGATTCAAAATGTTACAATATCTCCCTTTTGGGAACATTCGTCCTCAAATGTGATGGAAACACACTTTAAAGAAGTAACAAGACAAATTTTAGCCCTAACATAAATGCATCAATGCAACTTACACATCATTTTCATGAAATCTCAAACTTATAACATTATAAAAATGTCATTATGCGTATGTATGATTGCAATATAACATAGAAGGGATAATGTACATGACTTAATATCATAGATAGGATTACCTTATTACCTTAGGCTGTATTTGAGTGGAAGAGATAATGATATTTCTTCTTCATGTCTTTATCGGCTTCGCAAGTGGCACTTTCAACTTTTGGTTCCTCCAAGGAACTTTGACAGATGCTACATCTTTGTTCCTCAATCTTTTCACTTTTCTATCAAATATCTCAACCAGAATCTCTTCATATGTCAAATTTTCCTAGACATTAACATCTTCCAAGGGGATTATGGAGCTTGGATCTCCCTAACTTCCTTAACATTAACACATGGAACACCAGATGAATCATATTCATTTTCAATGGCAAATCCATCTCATATACTACCTTGCTGCTTCACACAATTTTGTATGGCCCTACATACCTAGGGGTCAATTTTCCTTTCTTGCCAAAATGGCCACACCTTTCATGGGTGATACTTTCAAGTAGGCCTAATCACAAATACTAAACTCAAGGTCCTTTCTCCTCATTGAAGTATGGATTTTGTCTACTTTGAGCCATCTGTAATGCTTCACTTATGACCCTTACATTTTCCATGGTACCTGTAACCAACTCCGATCCAATCAAGGCCATTTCATCACTTTAGATAGGAATCTCTATGTCTTGGGCTAGGCCTCCTGGCTTTTGATGTTTAGCTTTGACTTGTCGGCATTTATCATATGCAACTACAAACTTTGCAATGTTTCCTTCCATACCGCCCTATCAATATACTTCTCTTAAATCCATATACCTCTTTGTAGAACTGGGGTGAATGAAATAGGATGAACGACGTGCCTCTTTAAAAATCAAGTCTCTCAATCGATTAACATTTGGTAAATATAATCTATATTGATGCCTAAGGGCGCCATCTTCCCCTTGGGAGAAAACTTCTACCTTGCCCTCTTTCACCACTGCCTTAAATTCCAACAAAGTAGGGTCAAGGTCTTATGTAACAACTCAACCAGGGGGCCTAATCGTCACATGGCAAATGAGATACCTGAAGGAACCTAACCCAAGACATCTCAAGCATCTTAATCATTCATAGGCATTAAGTAAAACTTTTTGTGGAAAAAGTAATGGGAAAGGGACTATGGGCAAATTTTATAATGAAACAATATTAGAAAGCAGTGGAAATAACTAAAGTTCATTATTATCCATGACCATACCAACTAATACATAATGAATGGAACTAGTATGGTCGATTTCCATTAACTAGAAAGGGATCCATAGTAAGGGAACGTAGAAATTAAAGCCCTTTACAGGCTACAAATAAATTGTCTTAAACAAAGCAAAGATACAAGATAGTTGAACAAAAGTGGAGGAGTCCCAAACTAAGGGCTGATCACACTCAAGATACACCTCTCTTTTGAGGTCAAAGCAATCATTTTCAAAGTAATAAACCTTACAAAGGTTAGGGTTGAATCCCACAGAGAACAGGGAGACTTTCCAAATCGATTCACCAATAAACCATTTAAGTATTAACTAACTCAACTTCCCAAAAAAATGGGGGGGGGGGAGGAAGTTGCAATGATTGATAAGAAATTAAACTAAACTAACTAAAATTGAAGAAAATCAATAATGGAGAGCAACTTGGGTATTGTGTTCCCCATGATTCTCTAACTCAACATCCCCGGATATTACAATTCTAAACTTGATTATCACATGCAAAATGGTAATTTAAGTTCTTCCAACACTTTGGTCATATGTGAAGGTCGAATTTCACTATAGAACTTGGCCCATATCTATAGTGTGCTATACTAACCATTGCAGATAGTTCCAGTCAACTTCCCTTTAGTCTAGTTCGGTGGATTAGCCGAGAACACATCATCGAATCCTGTTAATCAATCTCTTTCCCTATTTATTACCACTAGGATTGGAAAGGTAACACTAGACAAGTTCTAATGTTGGCTACCGCTTGAAAATATGCAACATGAAGAGAATTATTTTAATACATGCAAATACCCATTCTAAGAATCACAAATAATTTGGGTTTATTTAATTATTTCCTCATGGTTTCCACAACCCCAAGTAGTGGGTTTAGCTACTCATGCTATGGAAAGATAAAGAAACTATGCATTGAGAAAACATAACTAATCTCTTATCCAAAACGATTAAAGAACAAGTAAACCCAATTTGTATTGAGAATCACAAGGTTGAAAGATATAATGAATCCATAAGTATATTCTCTTCTCCAATATCTAGTCTCCAAGTCTAAAACCCTAAAAATGCTTTAATGACGTTCTCTCTTCTATTCTGTTGTACTTTTTACTAAAAATAACCTAACTGTACTATTTATAGTATTTACAAACAAGTCCCTAAAAATATTATAAAAACTAATCGATGTCTTCTACGACTCGAAGTTATGACTCGTAACTAGGTTTTCGAGAATCAAACTTTTGTGTTCAGCTTCTTGAATCTTGGGCTTCACTACTATGAAACATCTTCATGAGTCGTAGCCTGATCTATGACTCGTATTGACCTCTCGTAGTCCTCATTTGCATCTTTTAGTCCTTCTCTGATCCTTCTCTAGAAATCTCCATGAAATCCCTCAATACGACTCGTAGAATGAACTACAAGTCATAAAAAGATCTCATATGGTTGAACTTCAAATCTTCTGACTTTCTTCCAACACTGAAAATCTTCACGAAACTACCTTTATGACTTGTAGAAGGCCCTACAACGCGTAAAGGGTATTCTATGTCCTCGAAAACCAGAAAAAGTCTGCAACTTTCCCAAAATCATGCTAATCGTGTTTTTCTGCAAAAACAAACACAAAAACTCATAAAAACCACAAAAGTTGCATTAAGAACACATAAAATCCCGAGTTTTATGCATCAAATGTGTTGTATTTTGATAGAACACCAACACCCTCAACTTAAAATTGTTGCTTGTCCTTAAGTGACGACTCAATCTATATAGATAAGATAGCAACATACAGTCCTCAACCCAATGGCATATATAATACTTAATCGAAACTCAGCTGCCCACACTAACTTTTCAAAACAGGATTAGGTAGCTATTTAGAAAACCACAACACACTAGTGCACTTGACAACACAACCATGACAAGCAAGGGAATATCAATAGTCCGGAATCACTAAACAAGTCAAATTCTAACAATGCAATGCAAGTGCCCTCACAGAAAGAAGTCTCATTTCAACACTTGATGATGATATCAATTTCGGCTTTGGGACTGTGCAAACACACTCACTCTCACAAAAGATGTTCGTGCATCATGACAAATATCATAGGCTTTCCTGTATACTCATGACTCAGAATTTCAACTAACTGGACTAGGATCACTTTTGGACTTTCTAGGCTTGTAACGTAGGCTTAGTGGGCTTTGGTATGACATTCCGGAAAAATAGTGAGTAGAACCCATCTTTGAACTATGTATTTCAACACTTTCACCTTACCAACTCCAACATTGGGACCTTATTCTCCTTTTTTTTTCAACATTCAAGTTTTTTCGGGTATTTTCTTCTCTTTTTTTAGCTTTTGCCTCATTTTTACACTTCATTTTGCTTTTAATCTCACTCTAAGACATCTTTTTCTTTTTCTTGTACCTCGCACATGATTTTCTTCTTTTTCTCCTCATTCCCAACTCACCACCTTATTTTTGTGAATTTTCCCCTGCAACCATCCACCCTCAACTTAGGCTTGAGCCTATATTCAAGTGCACAATATCTATTTCTCAAACCAGGGCCACTTTTGGTAGCCACCCTCAACTTAGACTTTTTTGCCTCAATCAAGGTTCATAAAAAATGGTTCATGTAAGGCTCAAATATTTAGAACGGTGGATAAAACATCATTTGGTTGGTTATTTTAGGCTAAAGAGGACTAATTTAAGAACAAAGATCTAATATCCCTTCCTAGTCCAATAAATCTACAATCTAGGGCAAGTTCTGAACTAGTACAAAAATGCACAAATCTGGCAAAATAAGCTCACACTCACATGGCATTGCAATACATTATCAATAAGCAACTCACAGATCATGCTTCCTATCTCAATTACCCTCACTTATCATAACAACTATTGTTAAACATCCAAACATGCATGGTTAAATACTAATCACAAATTTTTGATGGCACCCATTTTCAAGAAAAAACATAAAAACATGCTATATGCCAAAAGTATTAGTATTACATGATGCAAATATTATATAAACATCCTAAACGTGCCGGTTCAACTGGAATTAAATATCTACGAGGAAAAAGAACATAGGCAAGAAAGCCTCAAGATCAAAATTTGGGGCAGTTATGGACCATAAGCTACTCAAATTTCACTAAGGCCCATAACTACCCTCACCCTATCGAAAAAGTTGTGCATTGTCCTCAATTCGCCAAATCAAGAAAAAATATAATAGTAGGGGTCAAAAAACATACCGCGGCTCCTAAGTGCCAGTATGTGGCTGAGTCTGGCCATCCCTTCCCGCAAGGTAGTCTCCTTAGCTGCTCTACTATGTTCGGACGGAGCAATACCATTGCCCTATAATGCTCTTGGGCTAGCCTCAGCTCCTCCTCCTACTTCGATGTCCTCAAGTCTAGCCCGAGCTCATCCTCCACATCCTCATCATCCTCATCACCTTTATCAACCATAGGGTGCTTTGTACGTATATTTCGCTCAACTAGGTACTCATTTGTGCAAGGGCGCTTCCCAAGGGAAGTCTGTGGAGGCTATGTGGAGGTAAACAAGTCAAATAGCAGCTCCATAGGTGTAGACTCTAGTAATATCACTGCCACCGTAAGTGAAGTTGTCGTGTTAGCCCTAAGCTTTGGAATCTACTTATGTATGGCTGACAAATTTGAAGGCCGAACCTTAGCTAACCTTTTCTATACCCGGTGCTTAAAGGCATCGATATTGTTATCCACCGTAGAGACACACTCCTGAACAATAGATATGATGAATGCCTTGCTCGCTCCTTTGAGTCCGCAACAGTTTGCCGAACCCATGGCCTAAGCTACTGAATTAGCCGAGACAACTGGGCCTCAGTTTGTTATAATCTCTATGCCATAGCCTGAATCGAAACCACGGACACATAAACCATGCCTAGTGTAGAAGTCTGTGAATTGCTAGCCTCTGGTGTAGGAGCAGCTATAGTCAGACCCCTCTCAACATCGACTACCTCAGGCTACTGGGGTCTCTTAGTAGTAATAGCACTAGAGTAGTAGCAGTGGCAGTCGGTGAACCCTCAGGTGGTGGCTCTGGAGCAAACATCACGGGCATAGGAGGAGGCTGCATTCTCTGAAGTGCCATAGGGTTCTCATCACCCTTTATGAGGTTAGGCTCTAGAGTGTACTGGTTGCAACTAGATGATCCAGATGATGCAATATCTCCACCTTTGACTCTGGACAGAGTCTATAAATTAAAACTGGAAATGGGATGGAGGTAGCCTGCTTGAGCATCGACTCATGAATCTGCCCCTCTTTGTGTTAGGCCCAATCTATGTCGTAGCTAACCAAGAAGCTGGCAACCAATACCACTTGCTCTGATGTAAGTGTGTTATCCGCTAAAGTAGACTGGAAAAAGAGGGAGGCTTTAACAATACCCTCCATATGGGTGGTGTCCCAAGCATGCTCTGGAACTCGCGCAACAATATGACCGGCCACCCATCTCAACAACTCTGTCCTCTGTAATGGATCGTTTCAAATCAATGTAGTTCCAGCCTACCTCAATCGATAATAAAACTCAGCTGTCAATCTTGGGGCTCGATACTTGGGACCAAAAAGTACACGATGGATCGTCTCCTCTGAAATATCGACCCGTCGCCCTCTCACTAGTACCTCTCTTAATCTTAACTATATCAGAGGTCTCTTCCCTTTGGGAATATCACGAAGAATAGTGGTTGCATAAGCTACATAGAATTCCCGTACCAGAATCTAGGCATATCTTCCTAGCTTATCCATCAACCAATCGGGCCTATATGGTGTCATCATGTCCTCCAGTCCTAGGACATGGCTCAATCCTTCATCAATAACCCGGGGCCCTTTATATATCAAACGAGTGGGTTTTCCCTACTTTTTGGGTTGTATGCCCTAAAAAAATATGGCCTCCATCCCTTCGACAGCCTACCAGTAAGTAGGAGCATTCGGTACTGAAGAAGATGATGGTGTGATCGAGGATTCGGTATCTCCTCTAGCTTGGGAGCCCTCCTCTGAAAGGTGCTCATCTCTGGAGCTAATCATTTGGGGCGTGCTACTCCCCGTCCTCTCACTGCCTTCTTTATTAGATTGGGAAGGACTAATTGTCTAAGCCTGAGTCAGGGCAGCTCTAGTAGCTGTTTCTCTAGTCTGTCATGCCTCAGCCTCGGGGTCTGATGAAACATCATGGATCTCAAGTGACCCACTCGGCCGGGGGGGCCCGCTCATCATCAGTTGGCTCATCCATGAGCTTCCTCCTAAAATCCTCAATCTTATCTTGTTTTCCTTTCGGGGCCATATTTCCTACCAATAAAAAATAGATGAACCATAATAGCCCCAACAATTTAGAAAGAAAATGCAAAAAGTTAATTGGATCAGTTGCAGAAGGGTAATACGGGAACCAGTTACGAGTTGTATTTTGAACTACGAGTCGTAAAGTAATCCCATAATCCAGAACTGCAAAACAATATTGAAGACTAGAATTTTATATGAGACCCAGGTATGACTCATACTTTGGTTAACGGGTCATAAACAAGTTTCGTGTAAAATTCCAGGGAGTAAATTCAAAATAGGCTAGAGTCTACGACACCTATCTACGACTCGTAGAAAGTCTCATATGATGAATACTCAGAAATTCAAGTCACTGTAAATTCCCATGAGGGGTAATTACAGCTCGTAAACTCATTTATGAGTCATAAAAGACTCTCCTGAACAAGAACCTACAGGTACCTGAACAACCCCGGTTCATCACACAGCCCTATGAGCAATTCAAACCCTATCCTACGAACATTGAAGCAAGCATATGAATACTCATATGTTAAGCACATGATAACCTATACCCCAAACATGATTTCACAAATTCACCCCATCAAAAGAAATATGGAATCAATACCTTATTGGTTCAACCTTTTCTACTTTTTCCAAAACAAAAATGCACTTATAGACCACCCACCAAGTAAAAACCAATCAATCAAGCAATCACATTCAAGTACACATGGGACATATTTCAATAGACGCAACAAGAATTAATCACCCTACAATTATGACTAAATCAATTTGTGAAACGACCCCAAAAAGTGCCCGAAAATGTGCCTCGGAAGTGCCTATAATCGTATTATCCATATATCTCAAAATTCATGTGTGATATCGAAAATCTGACTTTGTATAGGGGGAAAATTGAGAGGGAAATGGATCTAACCCCAATTTTAGGGCAACCTTATCAAAATCTGAAATTCCATAAATTTAGAATTGCAGTGTTGATCCGCGATCGTACTGCGATGAGCAGCCATCGCGGACCAGTGTTATTTTGTGCTAGTTTTTTTATATCAGTCCAAGGCTTTATGGTCATGGGCCTATTCCTCCCCATCCATAAAATCACCTATAATTAGCCATATTTCACCTCCATATCATACAAGACATTCCCCGAAATCTTCTCAAATACTTAGACAAATATTTTACTCAAAATCAAGGGTCCCAAACTCATTCCAGATCTTAAAAACTCACTCAAGCTTCAAGTTCTCAATCAAATCTTCATCAAGGAATTCTCCAAAGTTGAGGTATGTGGCTTTCAACTATTGGGTCCTTTCGCCCATGGTGCCCAGACTTCCTTTTTATATAAATTGCATGTTTTCTAAGTTGATTTACTTATGAGTCTTACTTATTATGAATTTGACTATGAACTATGTTGGGGTTTCATTAAAGTGTGACTGTTTAAGCATGTTTTGAGCTATTAATCTATGGTCTACTTTGAGATTTGATGAAGGGTTTTAATGTATAGTGCATGAGGGTATTACCAAGTGTTGGTGGGTGGATTTACTTCAAGTTTTGTTGAATGATTTCACTCTTTAATTGCATGATTTTATACTACCATTTCACACCCATCAACTGTTTGATAAAATGTCCGGCTAATGTTTCTTGAGTTACTGAAGACCGTTGCATGATACATGAGCTAACTGACTTTATGATGATGAAAGAGATGTATATATGCATTGATTTCATGAAAAAGATCCATAGTGTTGCAAGTGACCATACCATAGATGAGGGGTATATACTTCATCCACCTTGTCGGGTGGTGGCAATCTTGTACTACCATAAATGAGGGGTATATACTCACCCACCTTGTCGGGTGCTGGCAATCCCATACTATCATAGATGAGGAGTATATACCTCATCCACCTTGTCAGGTAGTAGCACTCCTATACTACCAAAGATGAAGGGTAGATACCTCATCCACCTTCCAAGCAGGTAGCATGACTTTTATTCCAAGTACTAAGTTGCTTGGTCTATAATGATGGTCTCTTCCTAGATATGTAATATGTTCTATATAAACATGTTTTACTTCAAGCATTTTTCATGCATGTCATGTTCTAAAATACTATCTCTTGCTTACAAATATGCATTTTGATCATGTTTCCTATCTCTTGTGGCATTACATTACATACTTAATACATTCTAGCGTACTAACACATATTCTATGCCTATATGATGTTACCATGTAGGAACCAGAGGTCCTCACGATCATCCTCATTATCCCCGTGGCTAGTACTATCTTCTCAAAGCAAGTTTGGTGAGTCCTCAACTCTGGTGACGATATCTCTTGTTCTTATTTATGTAAAGGCTCTCATTATCTATTTGTATACTTTTGACTATGTGGCTGAGCCCAAAAAGTTGTCTTGGCCCCCGCTCAATTCTAAGTGTAGAGGTGTTGTTGGACAAGTTATGTAATGATGATACGAGCTTGACTCTCTTTAACTCTTTGATTTTTTATGTTATGAAAGGCCTACTTTAGCCCCTTATCCTTCATTTATGCTCTTTGTTTTATTCAAATGTTTCCGCGACCAAGGATGTGTAGCGATATGTTAAGAGGCTTGTTTGGGGCCCCTTTAATTTCCCCACTTGTCGTGTCACGTCTAGGCCCTAGGCTTGGGTCATGACAAACTTAATATCCGAGCTCTAGTTTGTTAATGGTCCTGGGCATCCAACATATCACGTTGATTAGAGTCTTATTAATAGTTGCGTTGTGCACCATAACTATGAGTAAGAGGCTATAAGATATTTTAGAAAATGTTTCCCTTCTTCATGATCTATGTTGTGCTATAGAAGTTAGGTAAGGTTTCCCCTCTAACGAATGTTTTTTGACATTTTTAGATCATGCCTAACATAAGAGGAAGAAGATCCCGCACACCCGAGGAACAACTAGCCTATGGAGAGCTCAGGGATGCTCTCACCTTGCTAGCTCAATCCATGGCTAATCAAGTCAATCAAGGGGCCCAAGCCCATCATTCTCCTACTTCAAAATCTCGGGTGAGGGACTTTATGCAGATGAACCCACCGGAGTTCAATGGGTCAAAGGTGGATGAGGACCCTCAAGAATTCATTGTTGAGGTGTACAAAGTGTTGGCTATTATGGGTGTTAGATCAGAAGAGAAGGCGGAGTTGGCAACATGCCAACTCAAGGGGGTGGCCCAAATATGGTATACTCAATGGAAGGAGGAGAAGGGGAACACCGATGTGATTCTTTGGGAGGAGTTTAAGGTGGCTTTCCTCAGCTGGTTCTTCCCTCTTGAAATTAGGTTGGCCAAAATGATGGAGTTCATAAATTTGAATCAAGGATTTATGAGTGTGAAGGAGTATGTCGACCATGGATGTATCCGACATGTGGAATGAGGAGTGTCATGCCTCTTTGTTGATTGGTGACATGGACTTGCCTCGCCTCATGACTTACGCCGAACAATTTGAGGGGGAAAAGTTGAGAAATAGGAGATGTGGTGAGGCCAATAGGGCCCATTTTGAGGGAAGTTTCAAAAGTCCTAGAGGTGGCCTGTTTCATCAAGGCCAAGGGTATTCTCATGCTCCTAACAAGAGGTTTGCCAATGACTACCCAAGGGCCCAAGGTGATGGTGGCGTGGTGCCTTATGCTATGTGTCCAAAATGTGGTAAGGGTCATGGTGGCTCATGCTTGAGGGATACTAATGCTTGTATTGGTTGTGGGGAAGTAGGCCACAAGATGATTGAGTGTCCACGTAACCGCAACCCTAGTAGAGATGGTCGTCCATAAGGCCGGGGCACAAATGTGTTTCCTTTGGAGAGAGGAGGCCAACAAGTTGGTAACCTAAGGCACAATCAATTTTTTGCTCCTTAGGGGTGGCAAGGGGTAGATAAGGTGCCTAATGTCATCACTGGTATGCTAAAAGTCTTTGATTTTTATGTGTATGCATTGATAGACCTGGGTGCCACTCTTTCTTTTGTTACTTCTTTTGTCGCCAACAAGTTTCATGTTGATCCCAAATTGTTGTGTGAGTTTTATGAGGTGTCTACTCCTATTGGTGCATCTATTGTTGCTAGAAAGGTCTATAGAAATTTTCTCATTTGCATTTTGCATAAAATATTGCCTTATTATCTTGTGAGTTGGATATGGTGGATTTTTATGTCATTCTTGGGATTAATTGGTTGCATGCATACTATGCCTCTATTGATTGTAGAACCTATAGGGTCAAATTCTAGTTCCCAAATTAACCCATCCTTGAGTGGGAGAGTCATGATTTGGTGGTCAAGGGTAGGTTTATCTCTTGCATTATAGCCCAAAAGTTGATCTCTAAAGGGTGTCTCTATCATCTTGTGAGGGTTAGGGATGTTGAGTCCAAAGTCCTTCCTATGGAGTTGGTTCCTATGGTAAATGAGTTTCTTGATGTCTTTCCGAGTTACATTCACAGTGTTCCTCCCAAAAGGGAAATAGACTTTGGTATAGGCCTTCTTCCCGATACTCAACCTATTTCTATTCCCCCTTACCGTATGGCCCCAGCGGAGTTAAAGGAGTTAAAGGACCAATTGAGAGATTTATTGGAGAAGGGTTTTATTAGGCCTGGCCAATCACCTTGGGGTGCACCCGTTTTATTTGTGAACAAGAAAGATGGTTCTCTTAGAATGTCTATTGACTATCGGCAACTTAATAGAGTCTCCATCAAGAATAAGTATCCTTTACCAAGGATTGATGATCTATTTGACCAACTTCAAGGGGCTAGTCACTTCTTTAAGATTGATCTTCGATCTGGGTATCACCAAGTAAAAAAGAGGGGGTGTGATATTCCCCAGAAGACCTTTCGAACTAGATATGGGCACTATGAATTTATGGTTATGTCTTTTAGGTTGACCAATGCATCGACTATCTTTATGGATCAAATGAATAGGGTCTTTAAACCCTATCTCAATTTGTTTGTGATGGTTTTCATTGATGATATTTTGATCTATTCCCATAGTTAGGAGGAGCATGTGAGTCATTTGAGAGTGTTGCTACAAAAATTGAGAGAAGAGAAGTTGTATGCTAAGTATGAGAACTGTGAGTTTTGTTGCAAGAGGTTACCTTCCTAGGTCATGTGGCGTTGGGGGATGGTATTAGGGCGGATCCTAAAAAGACGAAAGTGATTAGAAATTATCCTAGAATTTTGACTCCATCGGACAATAGAAGTTTCTTGGGATTAGCGAGTTACTACCGGAGGTTTGTGAATGGGTTCTCTTCTATTGCTTCTCCCATGAAGAAGTTAGCCCAAAAGAAGGCTAAGTTTGTGTGGACTGATGAGTGTGAAAAGAGTTTCTAAACCTTAAAGGATAAGCTTGTCTCTATTGGAAGGGTTGTTGTGTATTGATGCCTCACGAATTGGTTTGGGTTGTGTTTTAACGGAAAATGGTAAGGTGATAGGTTATGCCTCTAGACAACTCAAGGTACATGAAAAGAATTATCCTAACCATGATCTTGAATTAGCCGCCATGGTACGTGCTTTGAAAATTTGGCATCATTATTTGTATGGGGTGCATGTTGATATGTTTACCAATCATAAGAGTCTCCAATATGTATTCACTCAATAAGATATCAACTTGAGACAACGAATGTGGTTATAGCTTCTTATGGATTAAGATATGAGTGTGTATTATTACCTCGGTAAGGCTAATGTTGTGGCCGATGCTTTGAGTAGGGTATCTATGGGTATCCTAGCTCATGTTGATGATGGGGGCAAAGAAGTGGCTATAGATGTTCATTGGTTGGCTAGATTGAGGGTTAGGTTGGAAGAGGTTGATAATGGTGGTATTGTGGTTGTTGATGGTTCAAAGTCTTTCTTGCTTCATGAGGTAAAAGCAAAGCAAGATCTTGATCCCTGCTTGTTAGAATTGAAGGCTTTGGTGAGAGATGGTAAGGTGGAGGTTTTCTCCCAAGTGGGAGATGGTGCCCTTAGGTACCAAGGTAGGTTGTGTGTTCCTTGTGTGGATGACTTGAGAAAGAGTATTCTTGATGAGGCTCATAATTCTTCTTATTCTATTCACCTCGTTTCTACTAAGATGTATAGAGATTTGAGGAAAGTGTTTTTGTGGGGTGGTATGAAGAACGATATTGCCATGTTTGTGTCCGGTTGCCATAATTGCCAACAAGTCAAAATCGAGCATCAAAGGCTGAGTGGCCTAACCCAAGATATAGAGATTCTACCTTCCTTTGCCTTCCTCTTTGAAGCGGCATGATCAACTAGAAGATCAAAGAATAATCATTAGGGGGGGAAAAC
>JAPFFP010037253.1:0-15210 GCA_026153255.1 Solanum medicagineum | reverse complement strand
ACTCACCTACTTGCTTACTAAGTCCTACAAGCACCTCAATTATTTTACTTCATTTAAGGTCGTAATCTCCTTAATTCAACACAAAACATGTACTCACTCGACCCCTTCACATATAGCCCGTTAACACGAGATTCAAGCACTTTTAAAATTTAGAGTCAATTTGTCCACTTCATGTCATGTTTCCTTTGGATTGTTCTAGTATTGTAAGGTGTCGGGTGTTACAGTATTAGCACACACCCTAATCTGATTCTTGAAGGATCACGGTACACCACAAATCACTCTAAGCTTTTTGGTAGAGCCAGAAAAGCACTGGACATAAGCTTGTCCTTCAAGGTCTAGAAACTTCTTTCACACTCGTCGGTCCATTTAAATTTTTCCTTCTTTTGGGTCAATTTTTTCAAAGGAGAAGCAATTTAGTAGAACTTTTTCATGAACTTTCTGTAGTATCCGACCAATCCCAAGAAGCTCCTAATGTCCATTGGAGTCAAGGGTCTGGCAAATTTCTTATTTCCTATGTCTTTGTCAGATCTACCTTAATCACATCACCTAACAGCATGTGACCCAAGAATGCAACTTCCCTCAACAAAAACTCACATTTGTTTGTCAAATTTATCAAAGAGCCTTTCTTCCCTCAATATTTTCAACACCACCCTCAAAGGTTTTGCATGCTCCTCTTCCGTCCGGGAGTAGATCAAGATGTCGTAAATAAATACCACAACAAACATTCTAATTGAACCATCCTTCTTTCCTACAAACAATGCCAGTGCACCCCAAGGTGACTTGCTTGGCCTTATGAATCCTTTTTCTTACAAATACTTTAGTTGCTTCTTTGATTCCATTGGCTCCTCCGGGGCAATTCGTAAGGAGGGATGAAAATAGGTTCAGTATCAAAAAGGAGATCTATATCGAAATCAGTCTCCTTTTCCAGAGGGACACCAAGAAGTTCATGGGGGATGACATCAAGAAACTCATTGAAAACTGGGACTGACTATATAGGAGGGACCCTAGACCCAACATCCCTAACCCACACAAGATGATAGATATAGCCTTTGGAAATCAACTTCTGTGCTTTATGGTAAGGGATGAATCTACCCTTAACCACCATATCACGACCTTCTGGTTCAAGAATAGGTTCATTGGGAATTTGAAATTTAACCTTACGTGTCCAACAATAAATAGTAACATGATATGCATGTAACCAATCAATCCCAAGAATGATGTCAGAATCTACCATATCAAGTTCAACAAAATCACAAGGAAAAACTTTACTTAATAGAGACATAGCACAACTCTTATAGACTCTCTTAAAAAAAATGGGCTCACTAATGGGGTGGACACCTCAAAGGATCCACATAACAATTTAGGACACACATGAAGCCGATTAGCAATAAATGGAGTTATGAAAGAAAGAGTGGCAACCCACTCCTATAAATCATAAATATCAAGATTGCAAATCGTTCACATACCTGTAACAACATCGGGCAGCTTATCAACCACTTGTATCCCTTGAATAACATAAAACTAGTTGTGTCGAGGAGCACCTCATTTTTGAATATCTTGTGCTCTTTGACCACCATGAGCACTCTATCCCTGAGGACGGGAATCCCTACCTTTTTTTGGACAATCCGCAACCTTATGGCCTATTTTTGCACACCCAAAGCAAGTACCAATATATTTGTACCATCTACCTCCATGGTTCTTGCTATACCATCAACATCTAGGAGCAATTTGACCACCATTACCACCTTAAGCCTTTGGGTTGAGAACCCTATCATTTGCAAAACATGGCCTTAGATATTGGAGGACCCTTGGCCTTGAAATTTGTGGCCTTGTTGGAAACAACCACCTTTAGCACCTTGGAATGCACCATCAAGTTGAGCTCTCTTAGACTCCTGCACTCTCCTTTTTCTAAGTTTCACCCCCTCAAGTTGTTTAGCGTAGGTCATGAGCCATGATATATCCATGTCTCTAATGAGGATGATGGCATGACACTCTTTATTAATCAAGTCGGATACACTAGACATAAACTTCTGCATCCTTTTCCTAGGGTTGGCCATAAGTAAGGAGCAAACTTGGAGAGGTTGTTGAACTTAAGGGATTACTTTTCTTCTCTTAGATCAATAAGGAATAGGTAATCAAGGAAAGAATCTTTGAATTCCTCCCATGGAATGGGCTGATCATCCACTCTCTCCATCTTCCATTTATTATACCATATTTGAGAAAGGCCTTTGAGTTGGTAGGACGCTCGTTCTACTTTCTCCTCTGAACTTATCCCCATGATATCCAAGACCTACATCGATAAATTATTTGGGGTCTTCTTATACCTTTGAGCTATGGAATTCCGGGGGATTCATCCTTGTGAAATCCCTTACCATTGAGGCCGATGTAGGAGTATGAGGAGCTTGAGCCCCTTTATTTGCCATGACTCTTGCCAAGAGGGTGACCACATTCTATACTTGGTATGGGTGACTCCTTCTCCTTTCGCTTGGGAACTTGTGGGGCCGGAGGGGCCGGTTTATCCTCACAAGTAGGAGCCCTTCTTGCCATTCATCTTGGCGGCATAATCTAAAAGAGAAAGAAGGACGCTCATTAGAGGTTAGAAACCTTATCTTAAATCTAATGCATGAAGTAGTGTATGACGAAGTGAACCAGTTCCTAAAACATCTCAAAGCCTCTCACTTATAGTTGTGGTGTGCTTCACAATCATGAACAAGACTCTACTCGATGTGATGAATTGGATTTTTGAGGACCATTTACAAACCTAGTACCCTTATACTAAGCTAGTCATGACCCAAGCATAGGGCCTAGACCTGACACGGCGAATGGGAGACCTGATGTCAACCCAAACAAGCCCTTTTAGCATATCATTTGCACATCCATAGTTGCGGAAGCATAATTAAACAATAAGCAAGTAACAAATAAATACTAACCAAGACAAACTCACGATATGGAGATGTTATCGGGACTTCCATCTCATGATCAACATTCGACTAGCATAGAGGGGAATATAGGGACTAAGGGAAGTCTTCATAACACAAAAGCATAAGGAGTTATGCTCAATCATACATAACCATCACCATATCCAAAACACCTCTAATTACGAGTAGGTCGGGGGCCACGACATCTCCCCGGCTCACCCTTAAAAGACAGTACCCAAAAATAATTGAGTTTAAACAAGCCATGAAAGTAAGTCAAATTTTGTCCCTTGATATGGAGGACTCACCAAGCAAATCTTTAATCGAAACATGTTGCCGCGTGGAGGAGGAGGATGGTACGAAGCTTTGGTTCCTACATGGTTATATTATGTAGGAAAAAAGTATACATTAGTACTTGGAATGTACTAAGTATTCGGGATGCAAATGCTACAAGGGACATAAGCCATATTTAAATAATATGCATATTCGTAGTTAATGAATGTAAATTCAACATGTCATGTGTGCTCAATACCATGGCAAAATTATGTAAGAATGAATCATCAAATCATGTGATATATTATACATAGATATGAAAGGACCATAACTGGCATGTAAGACCAAGCGAGAGACTACTTGAAATCCTGATGTTCACACCACATCAGACGTAGGAGTGGTCTACCTTGCCGGGGTAGACCAAACACTCACCTTATGGAAACACCCCTTTTTTGGAGAATACCTCATAATTATTTATTGGGACACCACCTACTTAGATATACACATTTATTAACCTTCCGAGAACAAAAAGCGTTTCAGTATATGATTCACATATGTCGTACGAGAACACCACCCATTTTAGTCAATCATGCAACTTAAGCTATATGGATCTATTAGCCTATTCACAAACTTATGGTTGCAACATAGTTATGGGACAATGGTAACCTACCAAGGTCTGCTTGGTGCTAGGTCACAATCCCAAGGAATACTCAAATTATTCTTGTTATCATAATATGCAAAGCATTTTAACATCGCATAGTTCATGGAGTAGCTCATCAAAACCAAGGCTTCATTATATCACAGATAAGGCTTTGCAACTTTTCATAGCTTGAATAACATTTTCATGATGCAAAACATACATAATACCACTTCAAAAATATAACACCCCATATCTTACATTTACTAGTTATATGCAAATGAAATATGATATGACTTAGTCAAATTAGTGCAAATTTTTTAAAGTGTTTGAATCTCAAATTAGAGGGCGATATGTATGTCTAACACTTAAGAGGTCGAGTGTATACAATTTTTATGTCAAATTGAGGAGATAACGGCCTATAATAAATTGAAAGAAGTGAGGTGCTTGTAGGACTTAAGAAGCTAGCAGGTGAGTCACCTAATTGCTTAGCTTACATTTGCTAGGTAGACGGAGATGAGGCCTGATATCGAATCTGTCTAAGTCCAATAATGAATAAAGTTCATGTTAAGGGTGTAACTTTAACCCTTTATTTAAGCATTGTAAATGGAAAATATTTACCGCGCAAGATGAACAATAAAAGGGCCCAAGTACATCACAACCCACTTGACAATTTGGGCCCAAAATTAAGTTAAGGAAAAAGGGAAAAATGGGTAGCCAAGGCTCATCAAGTTTGAACCTATTTAGTCCCAAGTGAAAGGGCCAAGTTGCTGCATCACCACCTTGATGAAATAAGGCTAAAAACACACAATAAAGTCTACAAAAGAATTCTTTCAAAAGGGATTACAAGAAGCACCTTTAATTCATTCTAAACTTGGAAAAAAAATTAGCTTTCACAAAGCTTTCTCTCTACACTTTCTTAACTTTGCAAAGCAGCCACAAGAAGACTTTTAGGGTTCTTAAAGAAGCTCTCAACCTTGAAGGTAAAGGTGAGTAAAGATACCTATGTGTTTAGCATAATTGTTTTCATGAAAAACAAGAGACTAGGCTGCTTATACTTGTGCTGAAATTTTGGATAGCATGTGTTCCAAAGATTGTTGTACATTTTTCTTGTTTATTTGAAAACTTTTCTCTTCTTGGTTGGATGGAATATGAAGTAATTTTAAGGCCTCAACAAAGTCTAGTTCTATAATGATATTTCAAGGTCGTTGCACTGTTTGGTTTTATGTAAACAATCGAGTTTTAGTGTGTTATCCTAAATGTGTTGTTAGTGGGAATTGTGGGCTGATTGATTGAGGACTATGATCTCACGTCCTCCACCTATATTGAAAAATGTTTTTAGACTATTTTAGGACTACTTCTATGTGAAAATATGATGGGGGCAGTTTGGTTAAAGTTGGAACAAGTTTGGAATTGTCAATGTCAACATGTAGCAAAGGGATGTAATGTTATGTTGCCTATTTATATGTCATGTAGAATTGTTATGTATTGTACTTTGTGGGATTTTGTGAGACTGTTATGACACCTAAACAAGATACACATGATATGTATATCAGAATGTGTATTAGAAACGAAATGACCCCAAAAAGTGCTCGAAAATATGCCTCGGAAATGCTCAGAATTTTAAATTCCACATATCTCAAAATTCGTGCACGATATCAAAAATCTGACTTCATTTTCTTCTTTCAGCGATCAAAATTAAGGGAGAAAGGGTCTAACCCCGATTTAAGAGCAAAAGAATAGCAATTCTACTTTTTCAAGTGGCAAATTCTAGCGAGCATTCCGTGCCCTTCGCGCGTCATGAAGAGAAGTTGTCTCTGCATCCTCTCCGTGAGACAGTAAGGTGTATTTTTCTGTCCAGTGATATTTAGTGTGGTCCAAGACTTTTAATTTTTGGGCCTAGTTGTTCCCAAACGTAATAATACCTATACTTAGCTATATTTCACCCACATATCATCCTAAACATTCCCCAATACTCACTCAAATACATAGCCATATTTTTCATTCCTAAATGCAATTCTTGGGTCATATTTTTTTAATCAGTGGTTGAATAAGGTGATGGTAAAGAACTGTTATCCTCTGCCACGTACTGATTTGTTTGATTAGTTGTAGGGGGCAGCAGTTTTTTCTAAGGTTGATTTGTGATTGGGGTATCACAAGTTGAAGATTGGGTGGAGGTTATTCAAAAGACTACCTTTGGTATCCATTAACGGCATTATGAGTTCCTAGTCATTCCATTTGGCCTGGTCAATGCCCCTGAGATGATTATTGGTTTGATGACTCAAGTATTTCGGCCATCCATCCCTTAGTCTATGTATCAGTGCTACGTCGGTGTAATCCAGATGATCACAAATACTACAATATGAGTTGGTTGAGTTAGATGACTGATGGACTTTTATTGAGGAGCGGTGGCCATTTTAGCTCAGGATAACAAATAGCTGTGCTCCATGGTTTTACCGATGATTAGGGTGCAGTGGCCTCACCGTGTGGTCGAGGAGTCTACCTAGCAAACAGAGGCAAAGATGTAAAAGTAGTACACTGGTGTATTTAAACCATCAGGTATGCCTTTACTTTACTTTTGCATAAACTTGGTCCTTATTTGCAAAGGCTTGTCAGGTGGCCTATATATAGGCCTTCTGGCATCAAGAACAGCCTTGTTTTCCAACTTCCCAAGGAGCTAAAATCTTTCTTTTGGCTCCATTTTTTATAATTCAAAGGTGTTGAGAGGAACATCGTGGTAAAGTCAGATTCAATATTTGGTGCGTATTTTGAGGTAAATTCACTATTTTAGTTGATTAACTTCTCAAAATTTAACTTGTCAAAACTTTGTGCGTTGATTTTTTAATGGATTCTTGAAGGTATGTGAAACTTGAGTCTACATTTTCCTACATTCTGAGGAGAATGCTGTCATATGATGTGTGTTAAATGAAATTGTCTGATTTTTGAGAATTTTGATCAAAAAGGTTTTGAAAAGAATGTTGTCTTGATAAAGTTTTTAACATCATTTTCGTCCCTTTCTTAGTCTTCTAGGATCTATTTTTGACTAGATTTTTTGTTGTAGACTTAGGTTGTTGTGGTGATCATTTTTGGGTTCTTTTTGAGAATTCGAACATGGTCCCTATTTCCCATTCTAGGCGCTTTTGGTCTAACTTCCCGCGTTCTTCAGATTTTCATTGCCAATACGACCTTGTTAACATTGCGAACTACATTTTAATGGCTGAGCATAATAAGGATGCTATCAAGAAGGGAAAAGTTTGATTGGACTTATTTGAGACGTGAGGTGTCGATTGCCACATAGGCTATGTTTTCCCTAAACTATAGATTAGGTGAAACTATATGCATATTGAACGATGATATATATGAGATGCTAGTTATACTCAATATTCATAATACATTGTTCTGTGGAATTGTACTTTGTGTTATTGGCTGTGAATACTGTAATTTTGATATATTCTGGTACTATAGATTACAAGAAGGCTTAATAAGGGAAGCATATGGCTGATGACGTGGGGCAGGTATGTATTATGACTTAGTTACTTATTAAATACATGTCATACTATTACTTTGTTTCTGGATTAAATCTGATTCCTTCCAACACAACTTTATTGTCAAAACATAACTCATAAGATCATTATGACTTATTTGGTTGTAAAGTCTCAGGAATCGAATGACATCACACAAATTATGACTCAAATAGGAAGAGTGGGGTTACACTCGAAATACCACACCAACCCCTGTAAAGTGGTTTCTGTATCACCCCTAGTCCATAACGAACAATTGAGCCTAAAATAGATCGCAGAAGATAGCGAAATGACTCAAAAACAAAGTTGCATTTCTTATTTGAAAAACATTTTGTACATAACTTCTTGGTCAAATTGTAAGGACCTAGAGCTGGTGCAACTTCAATGGAGCTTGGAAATTTGGCTTTGTTAAGCATTGGACTAGGGTGACGCTTCATGGTAGACTTCACAGTTCATGTGGTGCTATATGAACCGTGTGGAACCGCCTTGTAGTGGTCCTTGGCCTTATGTAGTGTTTGAGGGCTTCAATGTGGAGTACGGGACCAAGGCATACCACACTTGGATCCCACACGGTCCGTGTGATGCCATATGGATTGTGTGGTGGACTGTATGGTAACCTTGGGCTTAAGACTCCATAGTTTTGGGCTAAGGCAAGTGGTACAGGCCCTCATACCAACCATATAGTGTTTCATGGTCTATGAGGCCCTCATATATAGTGTTTCATGGTCCGTGAGGCCCTCATGAATTTTCTGCATGTTGGAGCAAGTATACGGTTTGTATATTGCCTCATAAACCGTATACCCCTTCCCTGAGACCTCGACTTAAATCTTTTTATGTGTTTCAATAATAGCACTTTCGTAATTATGATTTATCCTAAAAGTCTTTTATGACTTTCTACGCTGCCTAAAAGACTTCCAAATGACCTATACTTTATTCCTCTCATTCAAATTCCTCCTTACACTTAGAATTACATTGAACTCTCCTAAAAACTATCTCAAGAACACTTGTGAAAACTAAGCATTGAAATCAAGGGAAAACTCCTTTCTTCATCAATTTCTTCTTGAATATTCTTCATAAGATAAGGTATGTGGGATTGATTCTTGGTCCCTTTCAAGCTAGAAGACCCAAACTCTTTTACACTTAATTTACGGAATTTGGGCTTACTTTAATATGGATTTTGAAGATTATTCTTTATTAAATTTAATTGAAGTATGGGCTATGCTTTAAGCCATAATATGCTTAATTATTAGTATGAAGATTTGAATATGCATTATCCCTTTAATATTTGATTTGGGCATAGGTAATCAAAATTATGATTTGAATATGGATTTACTTATGAATTTACTTGAATTTCATATTGAATTTTTGATTTAAGATTGAATCTATATTGCTAATTGCTATTCAGTTATCATTCATGGCATATGCATTAATAAACACTAGAATTTATGAAATTTATCGGTGGGTTAAGTTCACATATATTTTATGAAAATGATTTTGGTTAGTTAAGCTCACATATTGGTTATGGCAAGACTGTGATCACATAAATGTCTATGATATGGCTCTTTGGACATTTTGGATGCTTGTACCAATCCGTATATATTAATGAGTTATTCCTATGCATGAGAAGTATGATACAAAATGGGATTTGCATTTGAGCCCAAGTATAAATTATTGTGAATGATTTTTTTGATTTTAATCCCAAGTATGCATCGAAATGATTTGAAATGACTTACTTCTCTTTTGAAAGCATGTATACATATAAGTATTCTTGTGGGATGATGAATTAGCACCAATGGATTGGGGGCATCGGGGCTATCACTAATGGTCCTCTCACTTTCCTTAATCTATGTGCTAACATAGGTATATGTATATGGTAGCCCTCACTGAAACGGGAGGCCCTTTGAAAGGTCAATTTCCAAATTGGGAGGCCCGTAAGGAGATGTGTGGTTTACCTTAGGCAAGTACACCTTCTCTTTTCGGGTATAGGGATAACATCAGGATTCACGTAATAGCTTGCTTTGTCTTATATATCGGATGAGCTCTCATCCCCACTATATATGAGCATTATTTTGCATTTCTCTCATTATGAATTTAGGCATATGCTTATACTACTTTTACCAACGTGATCTAAGCATGTAGGGATCGAGGACGACCTTCATCCACCGTATGATGGTTAGCTCAGATCTTGAGATTTGCTTGCTGTGATGAGTCCTATCTTCCAAGGAAAAACTACCATTTCTCTATCTATGGTGCTTTTGTTTATGTTATTTACTTTAAGGGTGAGCCTAGGACATGTCTTGGCCCTCTTCCTATCTTATGACTAGAGGTATTGTTGGACATCTTGTAATCTTTTTACGTTTATATGTTAAGTGTTGTATAAGGAGATTATGTAAACATAGCTGTCTTTTGGATATCGTTATGTGGATCGTCTACGAGTATGGTGATGTGATTATATGTATGATGTGAAAGATCCTAAGTCCCAAATCACCCCACAGAGTGAGTCATACTTACCCGTGCCATAGTCTGTATGTGCTATATATTATGTGGATCCATGTTAATCTCTTTCCCTATGACATCCCCATAGTGTGAGCCCTACTTTCTGTATCTTAGAACCATGTGTTTATTATTCTTATACGATGCCAAACTGATGGTGAGAATATGGATACATTAAGGCTTGTTTGGGGACTCTTGGGTTCCCATTTTCTATGTCACTCCTAGACTGTAGGTTCAGGTTGTGACAAGCTTGGTATAAGAGCACTAGTTTGTAAATGATCCTCAGAGTCCAACATGCCGCGTCAAATAGAGTCCTACTCAAGGGTGTGAAGTGCACCATGCCTCTGAATGGGCGGCTATGAAGGATTTTAGGAATTATCTCACTTGTTCATATCTTATTTGGTACTTTAGACCATAAGATATGGTTTCTTTATCCTAATGTTGTCCTTGATACATAATAGAAGATGCCTCCATGAATAGCTCCCCTAGTGAGACCAGCCCCTGCTTGTGAGGACCAAGTTCCTCAAGGTCCTCTAGAAGAGCCCATCTCTAACAGTGAATCCCGTATGGCCTTTGCTATGCTTGCACAAATGGTGACTTCTCAAACCAGGCAGGCTAATCTTTGGGATCCCTCTGCGGCTTTTAGGGTGGGAGATTTCACCCGGATGAATCCTTCGGAGTTCTATGGGTCAAAGGACAATGATGATGCTCAAGAGTCTTATTGATGGGAGCTCACTGAGGTGTTGAATGTTATGGGAGTCACATCTAAGGAGAGTGCTGAGTTGGCTACATATTAATTGAAAGATGTAGCTCAAGTGTGGTACATACAATAGCTGATGGAGAGGATTTGTGGTAATGTTGTTAATTAAGAAGAGTTCAAGTTTGCATATCTTGATCGTTTCTTCCCACTTCAGCTTAGAAAATCCATGATGAATGAGTTTATCAACCTGAAACAAGGTGGTATGAGTATGAGGGATTATGCCCTCATGTTCACTAAGCTGTCCAAGTATGCTCATGTGCTTATGGATAACCCCCGTGTAAGAATTCACAAGATCATTTTGGTATCTCTGATTTGGTTATGAAGGAATGTCATATGAATATGCTTAATCGGGACATAGACATCTCCAGGCTCCTAACATATGTAGAACAAATCGAGAGAGAAAAGTTCAAAGAATAGAGGGTGCATGATTCTAAGAAGGCCCATTTGATGGTAGGTTCTCTACCTCCAAGGGTGGTGGCTATGGTCACTTTTAATAGGGCAAAGGTTGTAATGCTTGGGTTTCTAATACTAAGGTGCCTCCTCCTAGGGCACCAATTTGAGGTGGGAAAATGCCTCCCTCATGTATTACTTGTGTGAAGAATCAGTCGGATACTTGTTGGAGGAATATGGGTGCATGCTATGGGTGTGCTTATAAGAACAATATGATTTATGACTGTCTCAGGGTTGCTAAAATGGGTCAAGGTCAAGTGGCTAAAGGTGGTTAAGTCCAACAAAGAGCTCCACATGGTGTTTCCCCATTAAACAACAGGTTCTATGCTTTGCATGCTCGCTAGGAAGTTGTGGAGGCTCCGGATATTGTGATTGCTATGTTAAAAGTATTTGATTTTGATGCATATGTGTTACCTGATTCGAGTGCTAATTTATCTTTTGTGACTCCTCTGTTAGCTGTTGAGTTTTGTTTGGGTCCTAAAATCTTAAGGGAGCCCTTGTTTTAGTCTGTACTCCTATGGGTGAATCTATTATTGCTCATAGGGTTTAACGGGGTTGCCCTATCTCTGTTTTGCGTAAAGTCTTTCCGTGTGATCTTGTAGAAATCGAGATGTTTGGTTTTAATGTGATTCTCAGGATGGATTAGTTGTATGCTTCATATGCCTGTATAGATTGCAGAACCCGAAAAGTGAAGCTCCAATATTCGGATGAGCCCATTCTTAAAAGGAAAGGTAGTTACTCTGCTACTAAAGGTCGGTTTATTTCCTTCCTTAAGGCCCAAAAGATGATTTCCAATGGGTGTATTTATCACATTATGAGGGTCAAAGATGTGGAGTCCGATTTGCCTACTCTTGAATCAATCCTGGTGGTCAAGGAGTTTCTAGATGTGTTTCCCGAAGACTTGCCCGATATTCCTCTCGAAAGGTTAGTAGACTTTGGCATATATCTTCTCCCGAATACTCAACCTATCTCTATTACTCCTTATCGTATGGCATCGACTAAGTTGAAGGAGTTGAAGGATAAGCTGAAAGATTTGTTGGAGAAGGGCTTTATTAGGCCAAGTATATCACCTTGAGGTGCTCCGGTATTATTCGTAAGAAAGAAAGATGGGTGACTTTGGATGTGCATTGATTATACGCAATTACATAAAGTAACCAGCAAGAATAAATATCCATTGCGAAGGATTGAGGATTTATTTAATAAAGTCCATGGGGATACACATTTCTCAAAGATTGACCTCCAATTTGATTATCATCAAATGAAGGTTAGGGAATGTGATATTCCAAAGACGGCTTTTCGGACTAGGTATTGGCATTTTAAATTTGTGGTGATGCCATTTGGATTGACTAATGCTCCAACTTTGTTATGAATATTATGAATCGGGTTTTCAAACCTTTTCTTGATAGCTTTGTGCTTGTCTTCATTGATGATATCTTATTTATTCCCGAAGTGATCGGGATCATATGGATCATTTGAGGTTGAATCTTCAGAGTTTGAGGGAGAAGAAGTTGTATGATAAGCTTTGCAAATATGTGTTTTTGTTGGGTAAAGTAGCTTTTCTTGGCATGTGGTGTTCGGTATTGATATTAAGGTTGACCCAAAGAAAACCGAGGCCATGAAATATTGGCCTAGACCATTGACTCCTTCGTATATTCATAGTTTTCTTGAGTTGGATGGTTTTTATAGAAGGTTTTTTGAAGGATTCTCATCTATTGCATCTCCATTGACCAAGTTGCCTCCAAATGAGGCTAAGTTTGTATTTTCAGATGAATCTTTGAAGAGTTTTCAGACTTTGAAGGATCGACTTATATTGACTCTTGTCTTAACTTTATCGGATGACTTAGATGGGTTTATGGAGTATTCTGATATTTCTGGAATTGGGTTGGGTTGTGTACTTATGCAACATGGTAAGGTGATAGCATATGTGTCAAGGCATTTGAAGGTGTATGAGCATAACTACCTCACTCATGAGCTTGAGATAGCAGCGGTGGTGTTTGCCTTGATGATTTGGAGACACTATCTTCATTGGTTGCATGTTGATATTTTCACCGACTACAAGAGTTTTCAATATGTGTTTACGCAAAGGGAGCTTAACTTAAGGCAAAGGAGGTGGTTGACACTTCTAAAGGACTACGACATAAGTGTGCAAAATCATCCTGGGAAGGCAAATGTTGTAGTCGATGCTCTTAATAGGCTATCTACGAGAAATGCAGGTCATGCTGATGAGGGGAAGAAGGAGTTTGCATGGGATGTTCACCATTTTGTTAGGTTGACTATTAGATTGGCTGACTCTAGTGATAGTGGTATTCATTTTCAGAATCGGGTCAAATCTTATGTGGTTGTTGATGTTAAGCATAAGCAAGATTTATATATGTTATTGGTTTAGTGGAAAAAATTGGTTTTCGAAAAGAAGATGGAGGGTTTCTCCTAAGAGGGGGATGGTGTGCTTTAGTGTCAAGATCAGCTATGAGTTCCGAATGTGGATGAACTTAGGAGGGTGATCATAAGAGAAGCCCATAATTCTCATTATTCAATACATCCGAGATCTGCTAAGATATATCGAGATCTGAGAGAAGTGTATTGGTGGCATGGAATGAAGAAAGATATAGCCAAGTTTCTATCTGATGCCCTAATTGTCAACATGTGAAGGTAGAGCACCAAAGCTCGGTGGGTTGACTCAAGATATGGAAATTCCTACTTAGAAATGGGAAGATGTGAACATGGATTTTGCGGTTGGTTTGCCTCGGACCCGAAGGCAATTTGACTCCATTTGAGTTATCATTGATCGGATGACTAAGCAACCTCATTTCCCACTGGTCAAGAGTACTGTTAGTGCCAAAGATTATGCAAGGTTGTACATGCAAGAGTTGGTGAGGTTTCGTGGTGCGCCTATGTCTATCATATTGGGTTGTGGCGCCCAATTTACTTCTCACTTTTAGAGGTTGTTTCGAAAAGTACTTGGTACTAAGGTGAAGTTGAGTACCTCCTTTCATCCATAAATCAATGGACAAACTGAGAGGACTATTCCAAATTTGGAGGACATGTTGAGGGCTTGTATATTGGAATTTAAAGGTAATTGGGATGATCATTTTCCACTCATTTAGTTTGCTCATTATAATAACTTTCATGCTAGCATTGGTATGGCACAGTTTGAAGCTTTATATAGTAGGAGATGTAGATCTCTGGTAGGGTGGTTTGAGCTACGAGAGATGGCTTTGATTGGCCCAGATTTGGTATAGAAGGCTGTCAAGACCCAACCCTAGGGCATAGACATGACACGGCAAAATAACAACAACAAGAGA
Organism: Solanum medicagineum; assembly: GCA_026153255.1. Taxonomy (NCBI): domain Eukaryota; kingdom Viridiplantae; phylum Streptophyta; class Magnoliopsida; order Solanales; family Solanaceae; genus Solanum; species Solanum medicagineum. The sequence continues at coordinate 859 of JAPFFP010037253.1, read as the reverse complement.
TATAAACAAGGTAAAAACGACTAAGGGAAGTCTTGATATTTATAAAGCATAGAAGAGTCAAAGATCAAACATAATTACATCAATTGTTCCAACAATACCTCTAAACATAGATTAGAACGGGGGCCAACATACTTTTCAGGCTCACCCTCATAGTATCAAATGTTCAACATAAAGAGACATCAAAAGTAAGAGTAGCACAACTAGTGTCCCTGGACTTAAGGACTCACGAAAGCTTATCTTCCAAAGCAACGAACTAGCCACATGGAGGATGATCGGGAGGTGCTCCAGTTCCTACATGGTAACATCATATAGCCATAGAGTATGCGTTAGTATGTTTGAATGTACTAAGTATATAGGATGCACTACAACAAGGCATAAGGAAACATAGTCAAAATGCATAGTCATAATCAATGGATAGGAATAATATCAATATAGTATGCATGAAAAATGCTTGATGTAAAACATGCTTGTCAATCATATAACTTGCAAATATAGATTATATGTGTAGGAAGAGACCATAATTGTAGACTAAATAAGTTATTACTTGGAATACATGGCATGTAACCCCCTGGGTGAGGTGATTTAGGTACTACCCTTCAACATGGTAGTACGAGCATGTCACCCCTCGACAAGGTGATCATGGTATCTACCCCTCAACATGGTAGTAAGGGAATGTCACCCCATGACAAGGTGTGGTCAATTGCAACACAATAGATACTTCTCATGAATTTAATACATATATACACTTCCTTAATCATAATTAAGTTACTGGACTTATAAACTGTCACGCCCCAAAGTCTGATTAGGGCGGACTGGCACCCGTTGCCTATAAGGCTCGGGAGAACCAACTTATATCTAA
>JAPFFP010037242.1:0-15210 GCA_026153255.1 Solanum medicagineum | reverse complement strand
ATACTTCATTAAAATTATGCTTTCATAGCTTCAAAATTATCATCATAGTCTTTCATGAAACATCATGTCATAAGAATAGCCCATCTACTTGCTTTCAGCATAATGTGGGTAGCCATTCCTAATTTACATCACCATAAACATTAGGGTTTTCATCACCCTCATTGTCATAGCATTATCATTGCTTTCATAACATCATTTTTGTCATAATATCATCATCATTTAAAACATGCTTTTCATACTTGAAGTCATAATCATAGAAATCCATAGCTATGTCATAAGAGACTAGGGTTAAGTGTGGGTCTAGGGACAATTAAGTTAAAATCATGCAATTGAGTAGGATTCATAGAGAAAATATGCAATTAAAACCAAATTGGATCATTGATAAAGGAACTCACATCAAGTCATTAAGCCCTAATCATGCATACTTTGACATCACATACTTTTGCTTGAAAATTATATCGGTCATGTAATTCATAATAATTCATGCATAATTAGTCATAGTTATCATTTAAGAATAATAATCCATGCATAAGGAATCATATCTTAAAAGCCCATAAGAATTCATCATGAAATTTTGATAAAAGGAAGGTTTGGATTGGGCTTCATGGATGAAATTAATCCATGAATAAAGTCCTACATACCTAAAGTAGAATCCTTAGAATTGGAGAAGAGAATCTAGTAAAACTTTGGTCAATCTTCAAGCTTTAGCTTCAATGGAACCCTTGACTTTGAGAGAGAATTATTGACAACTCTTGAGAGAAATTTGGGAAATAAAAGCTTTGAATGAGTTAGGAATAGGACTTTATAGAGGTTAGGTCGGTTATGGTAGTTGGGGTAGCCAAAACGATGTAGTTTAGGACTTAGGTGGATTGGAAAAGCCAAAAACATTCTTCATTAAAACTGCCGAGGTCTTCTATGAAACCTTTTCCTCGAACCGTGGAGCGACTTACGAGTTGTATCTTGCCTCATAGATCAGGGTGTCAGAAAAGTTGAGCTACTGGAATTGCAGCTTCTTTCCCATGAACATGCAGCACGACTCGTAGATAAATTTACAGGTTGTAGAACCCTTCGTGGGAAGACGCTAGACTTTTTTAGAAATATTCTGGTTCCTCAAGACCTCTACCTATGAAACCTACTTCTGGGCCATGGGCAAACATACGGGCTTGTCTAATAACTCATAAGTCATCTTTTAGAATTTTCTCAATTTTTCATTTTCATTGGGCACTTTCCACGATATTGCCTATCCCCGTGGATCCTTTTGCAGGCCGAAAATTGGCTCGTAAGTTTTGACCATTTGCATATTTTCTGTGCTTTAGTCTTTCCAGCTTAAAAGCATGAGGGGTGTTACATTATTTCCCCCTTGGGTTCATTTGTCCTCGAATGAGACAAAGTACGCTTAAATAGAGTAGAAACAGATGCATCATCATAGCATATATGCAAATTGCAACTTAATCATCATATCAGCAAAATCATTAAGCTTATGCATCAAATATTATTCAAAAATAGTTTTATGATCATGTACACATGCAACTTAGGAGAGACACATATTCGGGAGAATTTTGAAGGAATGAATCGTATTAAATACCTTAGGCTTGAGTAGAAGGAAAGAGGTAAGTGTATCATCTCATCATATTCGCTTCAGCCTCCCAAGTAGCACTTTTAACTTGTGAATTTCTCCATCATACTTTGATGGATGCATATTCTTTATTTCTCAATTTCTTCACTTGCTGGTAAAAAATCTTAACTAGTACTTCTTCATAAGTCAAATCTTCCTCAATGGTCACATCTTTCCATGGAACAACAGAATTAGAGTCACCTAAGCTATTCGTTAGCATTGAAACGTGAAATGCTAGATGAACCATAGCTAACTCCTTGGGCAGATCTAATTCATAGGCTACCTTTACAACTTTCTTCACTATTTCATAAGGTCCCATATGCCTCAGACTCAATTTGCCTTTGTTGCCAATACGCATCACCCCTTTCACCGGAAAACATTCAAATACACCTAATCACCTTTACTAAACTCTTATCTCACTTCTCCTAAAACAAATCGACATATGGATTTTGATGACTTTGGGTAGCCTTCAACCTTTCCCTTATGACTTTCACCTTCTTTATAGCATCAAGTACCAAATCTGGTCCAATTAAGGATATTTCTCCAACTTCAAACCATCCCACTGGTGATCTACACCATCTACCATACAATGCATCGAATGGGGCCGTACCAATACTTGAATGAAAATTACTTTTATAATCAAATTCAACCATAGGTAAGTGGTCATTCCAACTTCCTTTAAAATCAAGCACAGAAGCCCTTAACATATCCTCCAAGGTTTGTATTGTACTTTTGGCTTGTCCATCCGTTTGAGGATGAAATGCGATACATAATTTCACCTTCGTACCATGGCCATTTTGGAATGACTTCCAAAAATAAGAAGTAAATTAAGTACTTCTATCTGATATGATGGACAATGGTGCTCCATGCAATATCACCAATTTTTCGATATAAACCTTGGAGTAATCCTCGGCATTATAAAAAGTCTTTACCGGCAAAAAGTGAGCTATTTTCATCATTCTATCCACAACTACCCATATTTAGTCAAATTGTTTTCTTGTCCTTGGCAACCCTGTAATAAAATCCATATTCACTATCTCCCATCTCCAAGTTGATATCTCAATATCTTGAATCAAATCACCAGGTCTTTGATGTTCCACCTTTACTTGTTGACAATTTGCACATTTCATCACACACCTAACTATGTCTTTCTTCATGCCATTCCAACAATATACATCTCTCAAATATCTATATATTTTGGTGATCCTAAATGAATAGATTACTTGGAATTGTGAGCCTCATCAAGTATCTTCTCCTTTAGTCTGTCCACATTATGTACACAAAATCTCTCTTGATAATGCAATACTTCATCTCCCCCTTGTGAGAAGACTTCCACCTTTTTATCAGCCATCAACTTCTTTAACTCCACTAAGGTAGGATCCATGTCTTGCTTTGCCTTAATTTCTTTCATTAAATATGTTTCTAACCTATTAGGTACTAACACACCACCATCAATTAGGCTACTAAACCATAAACCCAAACAGGCCAAACGGTGAAACTCTTTGACTATTTTTTTATGTTTTGCTTCAACATATTCCATGCTTCCTATAGACACTCTACTCAATGCATGGACTACAACATTAACTTTGCTGGGGAGATATATCACATCATGTCATAATCTATCAAAAGTTACAACTATCTTCTTTGTCTTAAGTTCAAATCGCTTTGGCTAAACACATATTGCAAACTCTTGTGGTCAGTGAATATATCAACATTTACCCTATAGAGATAGTAGCGCCAAATCTTAATGTAAACATAACAGCTAACAACTCAGATCATACATCGGATAGTTCTTTTCATGTACTTTCAATTGCCTTGAAGCATAGGCTATTACCTTTCCATGTTATATCAACACACATCCGAAGCCTATGTGTGAGATGTCACAATACAGAACAAAACCTTTCAAACATTTGGGAAATGTCAAAACAGGAGTCGAAGTAAGAAGATCCTTCAACATTTGAAAGCTTTTTTCACATTCATCGGACCATTGGAATTTTACCTTCTTTTACCTTGTCAAAGGAGAAGCAATGGAGGAAATTCCTTCAACAAACCTTCTATAATATCCGGGCAAACTCAGAAAGCTTCTAATATCAAATGAAGATAATGGTCTAGGCCAATTCTTCACAACTTCTGTCTTCTTTGGATCAACCCTAATACCATCACACGAAAATATATGACCAAGAAAAGCCACATTTCTTAATCAAAACTCACACTTGACAAAGAGTTGTATATCTCTCAATGTTTACAACACAATTCTCAAATGATATTCTTGCTCTTTCACATCCTAAGAATACACTAGTATGTCATCTATGAACACCAGCACAAACATATCCAAATACGGTTTAAAGATCCTGTTCATCAAATTCGATCTATAAAAGCAACAGGACATTTGTTAGTCCAAATAACATAACAAAAAATTCAAAATGACCATATTGAGTTCTAAATGTCATCTTTGGAATGTCATCTTCCTTCACCCTCAATTGGTGATATTCAGACCAAAGATCAATCTTAGAGAAGTAGCTTGCACCTTGTAGTTGATCAAAGAGGTCATTGATCCTTAGAAGTGGGTATTCGTTTCTGGTGGTTACTTTATTCAATTGTCGATAGTCCACACACATCCGAAGTGAACCATCCTTCTTCCTTATAAACAATACGGGAGCACCCCATGGTGACACACTAGGCCTTATAAACCCTTTATCAAGCAAATCTTTCAATCATTCCTTCAATTCTGCCGGGGTAATTTGATATGGAGGGATAGAAATAGGCTGGGTGTCGGGCAAGAGTTCAATACCAAAATAAATTTCCCTTATAGGAGGAACATTGAGTAGGTCATCAACGAAGAAATCGGGGAACTCATTTATGATAAGAACTAAATCAAGAGTAGGAACTTGAGAGTTAACATCCATGACTCAAACAACATGATATAGATAAGCTTTATAGATCATTTTCATAGATTTCATATAGAAGACAAATTTCCCTTTGAACACAAAATTAGTTCCCTTCCATTCTAAGATGGACTCAATAGGAGCTTGGAATGTGACCCTATGGGTTGTACAATCAATAGAAGCATAGGCTGCATGCAACTAATCCATGCCAATAATAATATCAAAATTAATCTTATCAAGCTCAACTAGATCACATGGAAAGACTTTATGGAAGACCGACGTGGGATAACTTTTATAGTCTTTCTTGGATATGATTGACTCACCAATAGTAGTATAAACTGAATAAGGCTTTTACAAGACTTCTAGAGACACATGAAACTTTATGGTAACATAAGGAGTAATAAAAGACATATTGGAACCGGGGTCAAGCAAAGCATATACATCATGATCATAGACTTTCAACATACCTGTAACCACATCAGGAGCCTCATAACCTTCTTGTCTAGAATGCATGTCAAGACCCAAGCCTAGGGCCTAGATGTGACACAGCGAATGGTGAACCCAAGGGAACCCCATACGAGCTTCTTAACTTGTCATTACAAATTATTGGTCGCGTAAGTATATAAAACATTAAAGAGCATGAATATGGGCAAAGGGGCTAAGGAAAAAGCTTGCACAATATCATAGTCAAGAGATAAGAGTCAAACTAAATATCATAGATATAAAACATGTCCAACAAACACCTCTAATACATAGATAAGCAAGGGCCCATGATAAGCAACTAGGCTCACCATCATAGTCAAAATAAATGATAAAAGAAGAATGTCTCAATACATAATAAGAGCAACATAGACCGAGGTCCCCGAAGTGGAAGACTCACCAACTAGCTTAAGTAACATCGGACTACCCACGTGGAGGAGGTGGATGATCAAATTGGGCACCGGTCCCAACATGGTGATATCATGTAGGCAAGAGTATGCATTAGTACGTTTGAATGTACTATGTATGTAGGATGTAATGCAATGAGAGATAAACATCATAATCAAAGTGCATAATAATAGGTAATAGATATCATATAATAATATGGCATGTATGATCAATGCTCAAGAGAAACATGTTTAAATATCTTGTGTGCGTATAAGATATCATATGTGTAGAATAGCCCAAGCTAGATATCTAAGGTACAAACCTTTTGGTAGGTTAGTGATGATGCCGCCCCATCACTTAGGTGGTGAAGTACTAACCCTTCACTCGGTTGATGATAATGCCATCCCATCACCTAGGTGGAGAAGTACAAACTCTTCCCTAAGTGGATGAGTACAAACCCCATCTAGGTTAGTGATAATGCTGCCTTATCATCTAGGTGTAGAAGTATGAACCCTTCCCTCGGTTAATGAGTACAAACCCCAATCTCAGTTATCCGGGTTCTTAGACCCCCCAGATTGGGCATGGTCTAATGCAACACTTCTATATAGAGTACATCATGTACATAAGCTTATTTCATCATCGTATAGTCAATCATATCATATCTCATGCTTTGGACCTTCAACTCCTCAAGAAACCACACCCGGACCTTTTATCAAACACTTAGAGGGCGTGTGATGCTAGTATAAAACCATGAAATGTAGAGATGAAATCATGCAAGAAAATCCATTGTAAAACCATAAATCAATACCTTGCAACACCCTCAAGGAATATAAATCAAAACCCCATTTATAATAAATAGATCAAGGGTTTATAGCTCAAAACATAGCAAACAATCACAATTTCACAAAACTTTAACATAATGTGTAGTTAATCTCATAATAATCAAGTCCCATTTATAAATCAACTTGAAATCATGCAATTTGAGTAAGAGAATGCTTGGGTATCATGGGTGAAAGGAACCCATGAAAGAAACCCACATACCTTATGTCTAGAGTTGCTTGGAATTGAGATTGGGAAGAACGGAGGCATGGAACTGATCTTGAAATCCAATCTTGTTCTTGCGTTTCCTTGAAATTAAATTGGGGCATGATGGAGGCTTTTGAGAGAATTGAGAGTGTATTTGAGATGAGAGTAATGAGTTTGATCTTTTTGTTTAGGTCTTTTAGGAATGTTAAGATAGCATTGGAAGTCTAAAAAGGGCATTAGAGTAATTAAAATTTATGAAGACGCCATAAGCGAATGGATGGAAAAATTGGCAAAGTGTCATCTCACTAGAGATTAACTAGCCATGTGGGACTCAGTGGGTCGTGCGAAGTGCCGGTGTGAAGTGTCTTAGTGAATAAAATGGAAGTTGGGAAACTTAGAAAAATTGACGTCTCGTCAATTTGACGGACCACCTCACGGGTCGTGTGATGCTTCATGGTCCATTTGATAGTCTGTTGCACCACACTTGGTTACAAAAGTGAGGCCAGGCCGCACCACGCCCAGGCCACATGAGTCGTCCCCCTTAAAATGGCCCATCAAGGGTGCCCGTGGCACCACCCTTAGCCACATGTTTTTCCATGTCCAATAAGCCTTCTTGACTCACCTTGTGACCCCTCTACACGGTTAATAGCAAGCCATATGGCCCGTGCCACTGGCCGTTTCACCTTTCTTAGGTAAAAAATACTCCTTACCAACCCTAAGTGACCCAAACGGCCCGTCCAAGAGCACACTGGCCGTCAAGCTGCCCTTGTGGTTTCACTGCACGGGAGGGTCTAATGAAAATGGTCATAACTCCTTCATTCGAACTCGAAATGAGGTGTAATCAAGTTCGTTCCAAAGATAAATCAAAGAACTTTCATTTAACATGTTGTGGGCCACCTAGCTCCAAATGTGCTAAAAGTTATACTAGTTTAAATTTTACCCTTGCATGAACCATCACCCAAAACTCAACTTTTAGGGAATTCTTGAACTCGTTTAGGTACTAGGAGTATCCAATGAACCTAATACATGCCCAACCTAAGAAAATGAGGCTTGAAACATGGATATACAAACGAATAAAGTTACAGGGTACCACTATATCTCCCCTTTGGGAACATTTGTCCCCGAATATAAAAGGAACATACATAAGGAAGGTAGCCATGAAGATCTTAGCCTAACATGGATGCAACAAATGTATCTAAACATGATTTTCAAAAGTCTCAACACAAATATCAGAATTACCATAAAACCTTTCCCATATAAGCATGAATGCATGCAATGGCTTAAGGCAAAAAATTAAGACTTGAAATCACATAGGGGACTTAGAATTAGTACCTTAGGCTTGAGTGGAATGGAAAAGATAAGGATACCGCTTTTGCATGTACGCTTCGGGCTCCCATGTAGCACTTTTGACTTGTTGGTTCTTCCAAAGGACATTAACGGATGTCACCTCCTTATTCCTCAATCTTTTCACTTGCATATCCAAAATTTGAACTGGAACCTCCTCATAAGTCAAGTTATCCTCAGCAACGCCAACCACATCAAGAGGTACAATGGCATTAGGATCACCCACACATTTTCTCAACATAGAGACATGGAATACCTGTTGAAGTAAATTCATTTTAATAGGCAACTTCAACTCATAAGATACCTTGCCAACCCTCTTCATCACCTCATAAGGAACAACATATCTTGGACTCAACTTCCCCCTTTTACCAAAATGGACCACACCTTTCATTGGAGAAACTTTCAAATAGACCAATCTACCGACTTTGAATTAGAGGTCTCTTCTTCTCACATCGACATAGAATTTTTGATGACTTTGGGCTGTTTTTAACCTCTCCATAATCATTCTAACTTTCTCAAGAGCCTCCATAACCAGATCTGGTCCCAATAAAGACACCTCTCCAACCTCAAACCAACCCACCGGTGATCTACAATGCCTCTAATAAAGACCCTCAAAAGGAGCCATACCGATGCTAGAGTGACAACTATTATTGTAGGAAAACTCAATCAAAGGAAGATGGTCATCCCAACTAGCCCTCAACTCCAATACACATGCTCTAAGCATATCTTCAAGGGTTTGAATGGTTTTTTCGTCTTAGCATCTGTTTGGGGGTGAAAAGCCATACTAAGGTGAACTTTTGTACCAAGACCCCTTTGAAAAGACCTCCAAAAGTGGAAGTGAATTGTGGACCATGACCCTATATGATGGACAAAGGAACCCCATGCAACCTGACTAACTCATGGATGTATAACCTTGCATACTCTTCACCCCAATATGTGGTCTTAACCGGTAGAAAGTGAGCTGATTGCGTCATCCTATCAACCATCACCCAAATAGAATCAAAACCTTTTCTCTTCTTGGGTAACCCAACCACAAAATCCATATTAATCACTTACCACTTTCATGTGGGAATCTCTATGTCTTGGGTTAGGCCACCTAGCCTTTGATGCTAAGCTTTGACTTGTTAATAACTATGGCAACTGGAAACAAACTTGGCAATGTCCCTCTTCATGTCTCCCCACCAATACACTTCTTCTCAATTCCCTATACATTTTGGTGGAACCGGGGTGGATAGAATATAAAGAATTATGTTCCTCATAAAGGATTTTCTCCCTCAAACCATCAATACAAGGCACATACAACCCACCATGGAACTTAAGGGCACCATCTCCCCCTTAGGAGAAAACCTCTACTTTTCCCTCTTTCACCAATGCCTTCAATTCAAGCAAGAAGGAGTCAAGATCTTGTTTTGCTATTACCTCATCAACCAAAGAAAATTTGGAGCCTTCAATAACAACCACGCCATTACCTATCTCTTCCAACCTAACTCCCGATCTAGCCACTCGATGCACCTCCCTAGCCATCTCCCTATCACCACCATCAACATTAGCTAGGCTACCCATAGACACCCGACTCAAAGCATCCTCCATAATATTTGCCTTAGTGGGATGGTAACACACACTCATGTCATAGTCCTTAAGAAATTCTAGCCATCATATTTGTCTCAAGTTGATATCTTTTTGAATGAAGACATATTGGTGGCTCTTATAATCAGTGAACACATCAACATGTACCCCATACAAATAATGACGCCAAATCTTTAATGCAAACACCACGGTGGTCAATTCAAGATCATTGGTAGGGTAGTTCTTTTCATGCACCTTGAGTTGCCTAGAAGCATATGCTATGATATTACCATTTTTCATTAGCCCACAACCCTAACCCACTCTAGAAGCATGACAATACACAACAAATCCCTCAAGCCCATCTAGTATTGATGATATAGGAGCAGACACAAGCTTATCTTTCAACGTTTGGAAGCTTCTCTCACATTCATCGGTCCACAAAAACTTAACCTTCTTTTGAGTCAATTTTATCATAGGGGAAGCAATGGAGGAGAACATATTCACGAAACTTTTATAGTAACCTGCAAGGCTCAAGAAGCTCCTAATATCTGATGGGGTCAATGGTCTAGGCCAATTCCTAATCACATCGGTTTTCTTAGGATCCACTTTTATACCATCCCCCAATATCACATGACCCAAGAATGCTCAACCAAAATTCACACTTTTCATATTTAGCATACAATTTATCCTCCCTCAACCTTTACAACACAACCCTCAAATGACCCATATGCTCCTCCCTACTATGTGAATAGATCAGAATATCATCAATAAAGACCACAACGAAGGAATCAAGGAAGGGTTTGAAGACTTTATTCGTTAGGTCCATGAAGATGGACGGTGCATTAGTCAACCCAAACGACATCAAAACGAACTCATAATGCCCATATCTAGTCCGAAAGCCATCTTGGGAATATCACACTCCCTTACCCTCACTTGATGGTACTCGGACCGAAGATCAATCTTAGAGAATAAGCTAGCCCCTTGCAATTGGTCAAACAAGTCATCAATTCTTGGAAGAGGATATTGTAATGACCCATAATATCGTTCCTAGAATTAATCCTCTTGATTTCAAAAAAATATCTCCCTAGTAAAATTTTAGTGAGAATTTTGGACTATTAGGTAATTAAGACTATTTAATTTGTGGGTAAATTTGAACAAATATATAAGTGGTGGGCGAAATGTTAATTTATTTAAGAACCTATATCACTTGACCTATATATTAAATTAGGTTAGAGGAATTTGATAGTTTCTGAAGAAAAATAAAAGAGAGGAGATAACCATACTTGTACATCAGTAGAGACTCACTGCAGTAAGAGAAAATTGTCCAAAATTAGGTGATCTAGACTAAATCCTTATAAGCTTTTAAAATACATTTTATTATATTATATATGAAGGGGAGTAAGTTGAGAGTAATCATTGGTGCAACATATAGAGGGCAGCCACCCATATAATGCCATGTAAATTAGTCCATTATTTGGTTTAGCAATTGATTCCAGTTTCCAGTGCTCTTGTTCGAAGATTGTTACTTAAATCCATATATACAATATATATTCTTTGGCCCTTTCGTGGTTACCAATTTAGAAAAAAATAAGAATTTTCCTAACACGTAAAGGTGAGTTTGAGGGTCATAGTGTTCCTTGAATTTTGTAATCATTGATCTTAAATATGGATAAGTCCAATTTGGTTGCTGCTCATATATTGTTGGACAGTTGTTACTCATATCTGTATGTACGAAGGAACATGTTTATTTCATACTTAGTTTCATCAGTGTTTGTTACTAGTGGAGGCCTTTGGAAAGAAAACAAAAAGGAAAGAAAGTTTGGGAAATAATCTGGTGAAAACTAAGCTTTTCTTAAATATATATATATATATATTAGTTTAGAAAAAATAAGTAAGATTGTTGAGAGATGGGATTTGATTTGAATTTTGACTATGGATTTGGTTAGTTTTGGGTTCGGACTAGACATATAATAATGTGGGTACTGTTAGTTTTGAAGACTTATTATGACAATTTATTTGATTAGATCATGGTGCTAAGGATTCTATTCGAAAGGGGAAGGCTCAAGTCCAACAGTGAGTGTTCAATTGTTAAGGCAAGTGAATTTCTTAACCTTTGTTAAGTATATAGAATCTTGTGGTTCTTGTGTGAGGTGTTGAGAATGATTTTGAGGTATTGAGTTAGTGTTGATGTTGTACCAAACTATGTTGTTGTGAATTGTGCATTGTATTAAAATAAGTCATTTTCTTAATATTGTGTAAATATGCCTATTTGCATTGACTTTTGTGACAGGTATTCTGCGGACTGAAAAAGAATCAGAATTAAAGAGGATGTACCATATTCGAGGGACGTATCGCACGCTGCGACAAATACTATGATTCGAGGGTCATGTCGCATGCCGCGACAGATGCATGGACTAGAAGTCCCCCATGGGTCTCAGACTGTGAGACAGCGGGCATGTATCACTAGGTCAGACATGCATCATTATACTTGACATTGCAATGCACTGCATTACACCTAATTATCATATATGACTTGTGAGTGTTTTTTGTGAAACTTGTGATAGATTGACTTGATCCTTTGTATTGTTGATGTATAGTAGTTGGTGTTGTTATTGAGCTATATACTATGAACATTGTGAACTGTTAGCCTGGACTGACTTCATGCAGGCTGTAGTTGTGGGGGTTTGGTTGGAGTGTTGGGGATACCTGTTTTCTATATTATTTAATTTTGTGTTTAGTAGTTCACTTGCTGAGTACCGTGTGTTTTGTGCTTACCCCTTGCTACAACAATTTTGTAGGTTACGAGCCCGGATTGTCGTGATGCTCTCTACTTTTCCTTGTCTGAGGCTTCTTGTAGAGATTGTGAGAGGTAGCTGTTTGCCATCCCAGCTGACTTCTTACTCCTATTTATGATTTTGTTCTATTCTAGTGACAATACATTTGATACTCATGTTTCCTTTTGAATCTATTGTAGTACATTAGAAGCTTGTACACGTGACAACCAGGTTTCGGTGGATTTTCATTAAGTTGACTTATCATCCGCAATTGAACTTTCATTTTTTTATTATAATTCTGCATTTTAACGTTAAAGTTGGGTTGCAGGCTGACTTGTCTTGGTGGGATAAGACGAGTGCCATCATGCCCATTTTTGGGACATGACATATATCTATGCTTTATAGTGACCCACTTGAGTTGCCGGTAGTCAATGCACATTCTAAGTGACCCATCCTTCTTTTTTACAAAAACACCGGGCACCCCAAGGTGATTGACTAGGTCTAATAAATCCCTTCTCCAACAAATCTTTCAATTGCTCTATTAACTCCTTCAACTCCGTCGAGGCCATACGGTAAGGGGAATGGAGTTAGGTTGAGTATCAGGAAGGAGATCTTTGCCAAAATATATCTCCCTTTCAGGAGGGATACCGGGAAAGTCATTTGGAAAGACATCGAGAAACTCATTTACAACCAAAATCGACTCTATGGAAGGGACTTTGGACTCCACGTCTTTAACCCTACAAGATGGTAAAGACACCTGTTATAGATCAACTTAAAGGCTTTAATGTATGAAATGAATCTACTCTTGACCACCACATCTTGACTTTCCCACTCAAGGGCGGGTTCATTTGGAAATTAAAACTTAACCCTACGGATTCTACAATCAATAGTAGTGTAGTATGCATGCAACCAATCCATCCCAAGAATAACATCAAAATCAACCATACCCAATTCAAAAAAATCACAAGATAAGATTTTATGTAAGATGCAAACCGGACAATTCCTATACACATTCCTAGCAACAATAGATGCACTAAAAGGAGTAGACACTTGATATGACTCATGCAACAACTCAGGGTCAACATGGAACTTTTTAGAAACAAAAGGGGTAACAATGGAGAGGGTGGCACCCGAATCAATCAAAGCATATACGTCAAAGTCGAAGAGTTTCAACATACCGGTAACAACATCGGGGACCTCACCTACCCCCTGCCTCCTAGGTAGAGCATAAAACCGATTGTGCCTTGGGGCACCACCTTGAGGACCAGCTCTACCCAATGGAATCGTATTAGCGCCCCGGACCTTACTATAGTTTCTTGGACAATCTATCTTCTTGTGACTAAGATCCCTACAACCAAAGCATGCATTAGAACCCTTCAAACACGTGCCATTATGATTCTTCCCACATTTAGGACACACACCACTAGGAGCCACACCACCAACACCTTGAGGCCTAGGGAGGTTATTGGCAAACCCCCTATTAGTAGCATGATGAGACCATTGGCCTTGATGAAATCTAGTACCCTTTTGGAACTTACCCTCAAAACAGGCCCTCTTGGCCTCATGGCCCCTTCTCTTCCTCAACTTTTCCTCCTCCATTTGTTCAGCATATGTTATCAACTGAGACAAGTCCATGTCAGCAATTAGCAAGGCAGATCGACATTCTTCACTTATCAAGTCGGCGACCCCCATCACAAACTTATTTATCCTAGATATAGGATCAGACACCAAATGAGGAGCATACTTTGAAAGTTGATTAAACTTGAGGGCATACACCCTCACACTCATGGCACCTTGTTTAAAGTTCATAAACTCTACCAACTTTGCTTTCCTAAGCTTAAGAGGGAAAAACCGATTAAGGAAAGACAATTTGAACTCCTCCTAAAGTATCACATAAGCATTTCCCTTCTCCCCATTCCATTGATCATACCAAATATGGGCCACCCCCTTGAGTTTGTATGTTGTCAACTCCGCCTTTTCATTCGACCTAACACCCATGATATTCAAGATTTTGTAGACCTCATCAACGAACTCTTGTGGGTCTTCATCCACCTTTGACACATAGAAAACAAGAGGATTCATCCTCATGAAGTTACTTACCCTAGCTCTCCGTGTAGTAGGAAGAGGGGCTTGGGCCCCTTGATTGATTTGGTTGGCCACAACTTGGCAAAGCATAGTGAGAACATCCCGGAGCTCACATTGGTAGGTTGCTCCTCGGGAGTTTGGGTCCGTCTTCCTCTAGTGTTTGGCATGATCTAGCATAGGAAAAAAAATTGTTGGGGGTTGGGGGGACTTACAACAACTCTATAGCATGACTTAGAACATGAAGAAGGGAAACATTTCCAAAAACATCTCACGGCCTCCTATTCATAGTCATGGCGCACTTCACAACCATTAATAGGACCCTAATCCATGCGGTGTGTTGGATTCTGAGGATCTATCAACCTAGTGCTCTGATACCATGATTTTCATGACCCAATCCTAGGGCCTACAAGTGATACGGTGAATGGGGAACACAAGGGAACCCCAGATGAACCTCTTTACTTGTCGTTTCACATCATTGGTCGCGGAAGCATATAAAACATTAAAGAGCAAGAATATGGGCAAAGGGCTAAGGGAAAAGCTTGCACAATATCATAGTCAAGAGACAAGAGTCAAACTCATATTATTGATACATAACATGTCTAACAAAAACCTCTAATACATAGATAAGAGTGGGGGCCAAGACAAGCAACTGGTCTCACTCTTATAGTCAAAATAGACAATAAAGAAGAATTTCTTAATACATAATAATAGCAACATACACTAAGGTCCCCGAAGTGGAGGACTCACAAACTAGCTTGAGTAGTATCAAACTAGCCACGTGGAGAAGGTAGATGATCAACTTGGGCATCGGTCCCTACATGGTGATATCATGTAAGCAAGAGTATGCGTTAGTATGTTTGAATGTACTAAGTATGTCGGATGCAATGCAACGAGAGATACACATCATAATCAAAGTGCATAATAATGGGCAATAGACATCATACAACAGTGTGTCATGTATGATCAATACTCAAGTAAAAAGTGTTTAAATATCTCATGTGAATATAAGATATCATATGTGTAGAATATATCAAGCGAGAAATCCAAG
>JAPFFP010037231.1:0-15210 GCA_026153255.1 Solanum medicagineum | reverse complement strand
CACAAATATTTTCATTAAATGCCCATGAATGCTTAAGATGCTTGAGATGACGTGGGTGAGGTGCCTTTTGGGTATCTCTTACTTCATGTGGTAACTAGGCCCCTAGGTCAGGCCGTTACATATGACTTCCAGATTTAATATATTCCTGTCATCATTATCCCAGGGTAGATTGTCACCGACTCTCTTATTCTTTGTGCCTCACGATCTTGTGCATTCATCCTCCTTATCGATCTTTGCAACTCAGGGTCATAGGGAATCAATGTTTCATCCTTACTCCGGTTGCTGGCATACGCTACCTATTCCCTACACAAAATCAAACAACACAAAAGTAAAATCAGGAAATAGAACTACAACTGAAAATAAAAAAAACTAGTAGATTATTTCAATGTCGTATTCCCCCGCCAACAGTGCCATTTTTTATAACATTCAAACATATGCCTTCTACATAATATGGATGCTCGTTAGCAATATATTTACCCAACTAAGAGTCATGATTGAATCCCCTAGGGATTAGGTTGAAAAACTCTACTAGTTATCCTATTTTACTCATTGGTTCTATTTCCACAAAACAAACAGTACCAAAAATAAAAATTGGGGTTTTGAACTAAGGTCCTAACTACGAGTACAAATAAGAATTAAATAAACTAAGACTTAGACAGTTTGATAGATGACTAGGTTTGTGGTCCCCATGACACTTAACTAGTACACAATTAACATTAGGTATATTATTCGTTATATGGCATGCGAAATCTAGCTAGTTAGGTAACCTCTAGTTCACCTCCTAGTCCTTCCTAGAAGCTTGTCATCCATGTCCTCTTGGTCTCAGAATGTTTTCAATACTCTCACTATGGATCTCATATAACTATCACCTCCCGGATTCAAGTTCTTAGATGAAGTTATCACCTTTGAATTTCTATTGTAATAACCTTTTCCTAATCACTACCTTCCTCTTGGGAAAGCAATGAATACCAGCAAGTTCTTAATGTATGTACTCATTTAAAAATACTTTTAAACAAAGAATACCACAATACATCCAAAACAAGTCCCAATAAAACCCTAAGTTTTACCTATTTTATTAAAACATCATGGTTCTGACAACCCTAGTTGTGGGTGTAGATTATCAAACTTGCAAGATTTTGAATAATAATCATAATATAATTCATAGTTAGAAAACTTACAAAGAATAATAAATCAATTATTAAAATCATACGGAGAATCTGGAGATGAAAACTTGATCCAAACACAAAACAATAATCAAAACTTGCAACTAACATTGTTGGAAATTTGCTCACTCTCTAGCTGTGTATATGGAGGAAAATTTCTGGAAAATTAATTGATTAAATCATGTCGAAGCATCCCCCAACTCTTGGGAATTAATTCTCATGAAGAAATGAACTTAGGTTCTATTTATAATAACTAAATTTATCCTAAAACAAAAAGTAAAAGAAGCGTAAAACAAGCAGGAAAGGAATCCTAAAACATGTCGGATTTCCAGTGGAGGAAGGTCTCACGACCAGGATCACAACTCATGGTCCTTTTCACGACCAATATTGTCCTGTTATGGTCCTTCACTTGGTGTTAAAACTGTGCACACGCAGACTTTTCTTCACGAACAACTTCACAACTCATGAAGGTGTACACGAGTTGTGAAAGACATTCTTCCACCTTTCCTTGAAATTTCTTGCATATTCACTGTCTTGGTGCCTTTCACGAGCACCTTTGCAGCTCGTAGAGTGTACCACGAGTTGTGAAAGGGCTCGTGGTGAGACCGTCAACAACATAGCTTGACGCCATGACCTAGACGATGTAGGTTTATGACTATTCATATGCCCCATTGGTTGTTAACCCTCTTGTGAAGTGTTTCTTTGATCGTTCTTGTTATGCTTTGACTTGAACACTCCTAGAAATCTTGGATACTGTTTCACCATAACTTCTGACCATCAAATGAGTTGCACCAATGGTCATGGCAGTAGCAACTCCCCAACTCAACATTGACAATGCGTCTTGATCATTTTTTTGAGTTAGCTTGTGACGTGTGTGTTTTAGCTTTTGTTGCTACTTTGTTGTAACTTTATAGACTCCTAGGAGTACCATATGACCCTCATGCTTATCTAATCATGCTCATAACCAAATAAAAGTTCATGACCTCATAAATTAGCTCAAAGTCCATAAAATTCATGTGCTTTTCATTTTCCTACAAAACAAACATAAAATTCATATCAAACAAACAAATGTGCTTAAGAACTCACAATAATTCTATGTTTTTAGGCATTATAAAAGTCATATTTCATGACTCATCAGGTTCTCTATTTACCTTCAAGAGTGTTACTGAAGAAGCAATCTGTTTATGGTTGTTTCCATTCTTATTGTCCAGGTAGGCTATTAGATGGTTGGCGAAGATGCCAGGAGACTTCATCACTTCTTGAAAGGAGTTGACTCAGCATTTTATGAGTGATTTTCCCCCTTCCAAGATGGTGAATTCGAGTAAAAACATTGAAAATTTCAAGAGGATATATGCGGATCCACTTTATGAAACATGGTTTCGATTCTAAAAGCTTTTATTACAATATCCCAAATAATAGTATGTCGGATCATCTCTTGCTTCAGTAATATTTGTTAGCCTTGATGTGGTAAACAAGGGGATTGTGGATCAACTAGTGAAAGGTGGTATTATGCAGCAAGCTTTTTCCATATATTCAACCCTTCTTGATGATATGATGAAGATTAATAAGGCATGGCACACTCGAGATGACCTTATCTCATCCTTGCCTAGGGAGAATCTAAAGCGAAACTTGCAAAATATCGAGGGATGAAAACATGGAAAAGATGATGACCCAATTAGACTTATTGACTAAGCATGTTATGGGTGGAATTCACAAGAATGTGAATGCTATTGGTTGTGGTTGTGGTGTGTCCTTCGGTGATATTCCTTATAAGGCCACTTATAATGAAGAGGTGAATTATTTAAGGAACCAACATTAGGTTCTCGATTGGCCTTTCCAAGGCCACCCAGGAATCAAGGTTGGATGAATGACGGTGATTGGCATGAGGAAGATTGGAGAGATAGAGCCCAAGGGATGAGAAAGTGTGAAGGATAAAGGGATAAATATATTCCCCTCATGATAAAGTGCATCCAAAAGAATCTCTTGCAAATCTAGTGAATTGTTTCATCGAGGATATGCTTGCTAGAATCCTCAACAAGGTGGAAGTTTCAGACCAGGTTCTTAAGCAGATGAAGTTGGATTGATCTTCATTGAATCAAACAGTAACATCTCATTTGTCTTTGATTAAACAATTGGAGATGCATTTGGGAAACAACTCAATTGAATTGAAGACCAAAAGGCAATTTGCCAAGAGACACCGTGGTAAACCCAAAAAATAATAATCAACATTGTATGGTCATCACTACAAGAAGTGGCAAGGTGATTGAAGGGAATGAACTCCTTCTGAATGTTGAGCCAAGCAAAGTTAACAAGACCTCTTTATTTAATGGGAATGATGACCTAGAAGTTGATAGTCATGTCCTAGTTGATATGAAAGATCACTCTCTTGGGAACCTGGGGAGTGATTGCAACATCAAAGTTGGGGAAGAGCCAAGCATAGCTAAAAATGCACCCCCAAAAAGTTTTTCCTCATCCACAATAACGAAAGCACCTCAAGTGAAGGTTGATCCCCCTTTTCCCTAAAGGTTGAAGAAGAAGAATGATGAAACCAAGTTTCAGAAGTTCTTGTCAATGTTCAATTCTCTTTTAATAAATGTTCCGCTGGCTGAAGCTCTTATGGAGATTCCCGATTATGCCAAAATTATGAAGGAGCTTATGACTAAGAAATGGAATCTTGTGTAAGACCATTGAAGTATCACACCATTGTAGTGTGATAGTGAGAAATAACTTGGTAGCAAGGAAAGAAGATCCAAGTGCCTTCACTATCCTGTGCATGATTGGAGTTTTCAAATTTACCAAAGCTTTGTATAATCTCGGAGCTGATATCAACCATATGCCTTTGGCTATTTTTGAGGAACTAGGTATGGACACCCCTTCTTCAACAATGATGAGGCTGCATAAGGTGGACCACTCCATCAAAAGACTAGTAGGTATTTTGTACGATAAAGGTAGAAAAGATCACCTTACCTGATAATTTTGTGGTCCTCGAATATTAGGTGGATGTGGATGTTCTAATAATAATTAGTGGACCATGTTTGGTTACTGATAGGGCATTAGTTGATGTAGAAGGGGGTGACATAAAATTCAGAGTGAACGATGAAGAGGTTGTCTTCAACATATCCAAGCAATGAAGTAACCCAAAAACCTCCAAGTGAATTCAATCATGATTATGTTGATATCACATGAATCATAATGGACTCTTTCATGCCATGACGTTAATAAGGCTCTTCTAGGAGGCAACCCAGAGTCTTAGTAGTTTTTAAATAATGTGTTATGTGTGCAGCTGTGCGAAAGTAGAAGTTTTGTTGTGGTCCAAAGATGATCGGATTCACTATTTGGCAGATCACCGAATTGAAATAGTGACCCTTATTTGACCACCTTTAGGTTCACTCAATGTCCCTTGAGGTTCTATCAAATTTGGCGGTCAAGGTTGACAATCGATGGATCACCGAATCGGTTAGGCGAAGTGCAGTTACAATATCTTTTCGTGCAGACAGAGGATTGAGTTTCGATAAGAAAAGGTGGTCAGGAATACATTCGGTGAATCACCAAATGCATTCAGTGGTGTAAATCGGCATTGCTATATTTACACTGCCTAGCTGACCTACTTTACTCTCATCCTCAATCACTCTTTCACTTGTCACTTTTTACCCTTTTGACTCCCAAGCACTCATCACTCCTTTAGTAGCTATTTCTCATCATTTATATTGGGATTATACTTTATTTTCATCAACAAAATCATCATTGTCACCCTCATTGTGTTTGCATTATCACTATGGTATGTCTTTATACCTTTTTCCTTATTTTTAAGCTATTCTTGGGCTTGGTGTTTCTTAGTTTTGTATTGTAATCTTTTGGGTCGTTGTGTTATGTGTGGAATCATTGAAAAGATTGGTGTATATTGTTAGAACAAAATATGTGAAACCCTAGATTATATTTGTACATGGATGTTAGGGTTATTGATTTTTATTATTCATGATAAAATTGATTATACATATGTATTGGATCAAGAGTATGAATAGAGTTGTCGGTGCGTAATCGTTGTGATAGTTTGTATTTGTCCCAATTTGATTGAAATTGCCTTTATGTGTCCTCTTTATTGGGATTGTGAACTTGATTTCTTGAATACCGATATCAAGACATGCTATTTGGCATTTAATTGCATCGTGTGTTGTGGGTGAAGTATAGGTAACCTACGAATTTAATCATGTGACTTGCACTGGTCCGATGAGGAAGTGGGTGACTCCTTTCTGAAGCGTAAAGTCGTTGTGTGATCGGATTCATTTTCATGGTGTGATTGTTAGGATGAAATCAGTTTGTGATTATGTGAGATGATGACTTAATAAGGGTATGTTATGAAATTTCTCTTGTTTCATTGTTGGTGCGTGAAAAATTAAATTCGGGAAAATTTGCATTGCAAGAAAACTTCGGCGGTGGTCATTTTAACCACCGAAGTTGACTCCGAAAGGCCACGCACATCGCCCATTGTGTCTCACTTTTAGATTGAGTTTTGTCTTATTTGACAAAAAAACCATTGAGCACCGACTCAATTCAGCGGATCGCCGAATGTTACAGTGTTTTGGATCCCAAGTTCTGTAAAGAAAGGCAATAGTCATTTTGACTGTGAATCGATTAGCAATACATCGAATATGTTCGATGGTAAAATTGACCTTTTTGTCAATCATGTTTCTTTGTGGTTTGTTTTTGAATCTTCCTTTCATACCATTGATCCTTACATATGTGTTGCTCTGTTTTGCAGATATGCCTAGCCACAAGGAAGTTGTGACTCGTGGTGGATCATGTATAGCCTCGGAAACCCTTATAGTTGTTCGGAAGTACAAACAAAGACCACAAAGACCTAGTAGCGAAGAATAAGGTAAGGGAAAAAGGAAAGTAGTCGAACAATAAGACTCCAGTAGCGATGAGAAGGGGTCTCTAGGGCTAGACTAGCTCCGATAAGGAACAAGTGGGGTCCAAATCCCCAGCATATGAACCTATGACTTCGAAGTCAAGTCAGAAATGTCGCCGGTAGAGGAAAGGACTAAGGTGTCGCTCTTCCAAACATCTCAAACCATCTGGTAGACAATTTCTCCAAGACACTTGAACCAGTTGAAAGTAGTGGAGTTGAGGAGAATATTGGAGGAGAGAATATTATCGACTGATAGAGTGATTAACAAGTATCTTGAGGTGTGGGACACTCTATGATTCCATGGTTTCCAACACTTCACCACCTCTCGGGAACCTTATATGATATGTTGGGCCTGTGAATTCTATGAGGCCTATGCTAGAGTCATTCAAAAGAGCAAAGGCCAGGTTAGAATTGCTCCAAAGTCTGTAGATATGGTTGGAGTGCGGGATATGTCTATCCTTTGTAGTGAGACAAAGATTAATGACTTGTTGGAATGCACATTCCGGCTTTGACATGATCTTGTTGATATGATTGAGAAGAAAACCCTCAATAAAATCAACGCATGGCTTTGCCGATGATTAGTATTGCAGTCCCCTCGTGGTTAGGTGAAGAGGTAGTGATTAATAAGAAGGAGCTGAAATATTCCTACGAGAGTTTGGTTCGATTTCATAAGCAAAATCCTTATTCCATCACAACATAAGACTATTCTTCGGCACCCTAAGGCGGAATTGGGGGTTGTATCATGGACCGTTGTAAGGACCCAGACTTTGTTAGGCCTTAATGGTGCATGGAATTTGGTTTCAGAAAGTTCTTGACCTAGGTGACACACAAGGGCACCTCCACGGGTCATGTGACTCATCACGGGCCTTGTAGGAGAGCCTTGAGGTGGCCCTTAGTCATGTGTGTAGAGTGTTGGCCTTAAGTTGGAGTTCAAAACCAAGGTATTCATCACATGAACCCCATACGGCTCGTGTGACACTTCACTGTCCATGTGGTGGCTCGTGAGTGGAGCCTTGTCCTTGAAAACAACATTTTCGCCAAGGCACTTCACACAAGAACCTCACACAGACCATATGACCCCTACACGTGTTGTGAGGTGGCCCGTAAGGGTGTTGGAGTGAGAATTTTCTAGGTATGGAATCATCGTGTCAGAACTTCATCATTGGAGAGTTTGTTTAAGTGAATCCACATGGATGGATACATGGATTGTGTGACCCTTACATGGTCTTAGGCTCCATTACAGGACCCTTAGGAAACTTTTTGAAATCTATTTCATTAATAGATTTCTTGTAATTTTGGCTAGTCCTAAGGATTGTTTATGACTGTCTAACCTTTCCTAAGCCTCTCAAAAGACCTATACTCTTCTATTCTCGTTCAAATTCAATTCATACGCGTAGAATTATTCAACTCTCATCTAAAGAACTCCTCTCAAGTGAGCCCTGAAGGATTGGCTTGGAGCTTAGGGAAGGGTCTTTTTCTTCACTTAATTTCTTCTTGATTCTTCTTATTAGTTAAGGTATGAGGGATTGATTCATGGTCTCTTTCAACCATGAAGACCCCAAACTCTTTTACTCTTTAATTTTATGAAATTGAACTTACTTTAAATATGGATCTTTATTTGGTTCAATAGAGATGTGGGTGACGTTTAATTGTTGTTCTGAAAGTGATTTGAGCCTTAATATGATGAATTGCATTGATATTATAAAGATTTGAATATACATTGTCCCTTTAAAGTTTGATTTAAGCATGGGTAATCTAAATTATGATT
This sequence comes from Solanum medicagineum, assembly GCA_026153255.1. Classification (NCBI taxonomy): domain Eukaryota; kingdom Viridiplantae; phylum Streptophyta; class Magnoliopsida; order Solanales; family Solanaceae; genus Solanum; species Solanum medicagineum. Next base: position 7,370 of record JAPFFP010037231.1, on the reverse strand, counting down.
GAAATGTGAATTTACTTATAGATTTACTTGAATTCCATATTGTATTGTTGATTTGAGTTTGAATCTCTAGTGCCCATGCTATTCTCACATCATTTATGGCATATGCATATATGAGCATTGATTTTATGAAGATTATGAAGTAGGCTATGACCCAATTATGTTTATGAATATGATTTTGACGAGAATATGGTAAATGACAAGAATGTAATAACATAAATGTCTATGATATGGCTCTTTGAGAAATACCAGGTGTTTACACCACTTTGCTATATGTCCATGGGCTATTCCTATGCATAAAGTGTGATTTCGCTTTCAAGCCCAAGTACGAATGATTATAAAGAATGTTTGGATTTTAAGGCTAAGTATGCATTGACATGATTTGAAATGACTTGTGCCTCTTTTGAAAGCATGTATACCTATATGTATTCTTATGGGATGATGACTTAGCACCAAGTGGACTTGTGGGAGGGGAGCTATCTCCAAGGGTACAGTATTTAAGTCCCATAACTATGTGCTAACATAGGTATTTGTTATGGTAACCCTTACTGAAATGGCAGGCCCGTAAGGTATGGTTACAACTTTAATTTGATATAGTATGAAAATCCTATCCGAAATGGGAGGCCCGTAAGGAAGGTTACTTCTCCGAAATAGAAGGTTATGCGTTGATGGATCCTAGTGCCACATTATCTTTTATAACTCCTTACGTGACCAGTAGATTTGATAAGACCCCTTGAGTCTTCTTGAATCTTTTGATGTTTCTACTCCATTGGGTAAGTCTATTCGGGCTGAGAGAGTCTATAAAGCTTGTGTAGTATCCATCTATCATAGGGATATTATCATTGATCTGATTGAGTTAGATATGACTGATTCTAATTTGATCCTTGGCATTGATTAGCTGCACGCCTGTTATGCCTCTGTTGATTGTAGAGCATGAACCGTTAAGTTCCAATTTCTAAATGCACCGGTGCTAGAGTGGAAGGGTGATTTGGTAGAACCTAAAGGAAAGTTTATCTCATATCTTAGAGCCAGAAATATGATTGCTAAGGGTTGTATCTATCACCTTGTGTGAGTGAAATCTGATGATGTTGAGTCTCCTACTCTTGATTTTGTCCCGATTGTGAATGAGTTTCCGAAAGTGTTTCCTAAGGGTCTTCCCCGAGTCCCTCTTGATAGGGAGATCGACTTTGGGATTGATGTTCTTCCTGATACCCAGCCTATCTCAATTCCACATTATAGGAAGGCCCCCTCTTAGTTGAAAGAACAATTGAAAGATTTTTAAGAGAAGGGCTTCATAAGGCCGAGTGTTTCTCCTTGGGGTGCCCATGTCCTATTTGTGCAAAAGAAAGATGGGTCTCTCAGTAAGTGTATGGACTATAGGCAACTGAACAAGGTCACCATAAAGAATAAGTATCCTCTCCCAAGGATAGATGATTTGTTTGACCAACTTCAAGGTGCCCCTTGTTTCTCAAAGATAGACCTCAGATCTGGCTACCATCAGTTGAAAGTGAGGGAATGTGACATTCCAAAGACAGCCTTTATGACTAGATATGGCCATTTTGAGTTCTTGGTCATGTCCTTTGGATTGACGAATGCACCTGCAGCCTTCATAGATTTGATGAATAGGGTGTTCGGACAGTTTTTGATAGGTTTGTGATTGTGTTCATCGACGATATTTGGTGTATTCGAGAGATGAAGAGGAACATGCAAATCACCTCAGAATGGTTCTCCAAACACTTAATGACCATGAGTTGTATGCGAAATTCTCGAAATATGAATTCTAGCTTAAGTTTGTGGCTTTCCTAGGCCATATTATCTCCTATGATGGTATTCGAGTAGATGCTCAGAAGATTGAAGTGATTAAGAACTCACCAAGACCAACCTCTCCAACTAACATAAGGAGTTTCTTGGGGTTGACAGGCTACTTGTAACGACCACCAAATAAAAAATGCTCGAAAATATACCTCAAAAATACTCAGAATTGTGATTTCCATATATCTAAAAATTTGTTCGTTATTTCAAAAATCTGAATTCATGGGGTTCAAACTAAATGGCAAATTAGTCTAACCCGGATTTCAGAGCAACCGTATAAAAATCCAAAAATTACAAAAAATGCGATTTAGGAGGGTTAACTTTGAAAGGACGTATCTCTTAGTACACAAAGAACTGTGTGGCCCAAGACTTACCAAATTAAGGCCCTTTGATTTAGCTTTCCAACGCACTTAGTTTCACTTCATTCTGAGTTCGGATGAAGGATTTATGCTCATTTTCCTAGAACACATTGTGCAGAAAATGCAAATTCCAATGGGGTTTTCGCGTCGCGGAATGTTTTTGGTGCCTGTTTTAGTTTTTTCGGTCCAAGACATGTAAGTCTTGGTCCTAAGGGTTCCCACACTTGAAAATACATGTACTTAGCCTTATTTCACCCTCATATCATCCTTAACATTCCCAATATCCTCTCAAACACTTAGACTCATATTTCACCCTAAATTCAAGTCCCAAAACTCAAGATCAATCTTAAGGATTTCTTCAATGATTTCATCCAAGCTTCAAGTCTCCATCTTCAATCTCTTTCAAGGATTCTCCAAAGCGAATGTATGTGGTATTGAACCATTGGGTCCTTCCATCCATGGTGGCTAAGCCTCTTTTTTACTAATATCGCATGATTTAAAGTAGATTTTACATGTAGATCTTCTATATTGAGAAATTTACTGCACAGTGATTTGACTTCCTGAAAGTAAGGTTATTTTAGCATGTTTTGAGCTCTAAATCTTGGATTTAATGTTGGATTTAATGAGGGATTTTGAGGTGAATGTCTTAAGGGTGTTGCAAGGTGTTGATTGATGGTTTTACAATAGAGCTTCCTACATGATTTTATATCTAAATTGCATGGTCTTTTACCCCCATTACACTAGGGTTTCTTGAGGAAATAAAGGTCCATGGTATGAGATATGATATGAATGATGCTATGATGATGAAATTAGCTTATGTATATAATATACTCTATATAAAGTGCCGCATTAGACCATACCCGATCCGGGGGGATAGGAGCCTGGGTAACCATGTTGGGGGTTTATACTCATCAACCATGCGAGGGGTTTATACTTCGTCACCGTGTCGGTAATGTATGATTACCATCAACCATGTGAGGGGTTTATACCACACAACCACCAAGGGGTTTATACCTTGAACAACTAGCTTGGTCTCTTCTTCACATATGATATTCTTTATGAGCATGAGTTACTTAAGCATATTTTACCTATCCATTAATCGTACATGTCATATTGTTATATTATGTGTATTGCCTATTGTTATGCATTTTGATTATGATGCCTATCTCTTTTTGCATTGCATCCTATATACTTAGTACATTCAAACATACTAACGCACACTTTGCCTACATGATATCACCATATAGGAACCGGTGCCCAAGTTGATCATCATCCTCCTCCACGTGGCTAGTTCAGTGCTACTCAAGCTAGTTGGTGAGTCCTCCATTTAGGGGACTTTGGTCTATGTTCTATTATCACATATTGAGACACTTTACTTTGTATTCGTTTTCACTATGAGGGTGAGCTCGGTTACCTTGTCTTGGCCCCCGTTCTTATCTATGTACTTAGAGGTGCTTGTTGGACAAGTTATATATCTATGATTTGAGCTTAAACTCTTTATCTCTTGATGGTGATGTTTTGCAAGCTATCCCTTAGTCTCTTGCCCCTTATTCTTACTTTATACCTTTTTACATGCTTCTGCGACCAATGATGTATAATTGCAAATTAAGAGTCTTGAATGGGGACCCTTCGGGCTCCCCATTTGTCATGTCATGTCTAGGCCCTATTTTGGGTCGTGATAAACTTTGTATCAGAGCACTAGGTTGTTAGATCCTTAAAGTCCAACACACTACGTTGATTAGAGTCTTATTCATGGTTGTGTTGTGCACCACAACTATAAGTAGGAGGCTTTGAGGCATTCTAAGAAATGTTTCACTTCTTCATGATCTATTTCGTACAATAGAGTTAGATCTCCTACGGCTTATTCCTAACCTCTAACCATTACATTTCAATATGTTTCTCAAGCTACTCAAGATAGCGATATATCAAATGCGGAGGTTCAAAATTCTCTATGGGTAATGGCCAAAGCGGTGACAACATTGGCAACTCAACTCAACCATCAAGTGGGTGTTCCCGAGATTTCTAGTGGTGAGAGGGGAGGTAGTGAGGCCAAGAGGGCCCGTAATGTGGGTAAATTCCAAAGTCTCAAGGGTAGAATTGATATTATGTCTCTAGCATGTGGTAAGGTTCATAGAGGCCCACGTTTGGAATATACCAACACTTGTTTTGATTGTGGGGAAGTGGGACATAAAGGATTGCCCCCGTAGTCGCGATAAGAGTAAAGGAGGTGATAGTGGGATGACTAATCCCAAGTGTCAAAGGTGTGGGAAGTATCATGGTGGCCCATGCTTGAAGAAAAATAATGGTTGTTATTGGTGTAGTAAAGTGGGTCACAAGCTAAAGGATTGTACATATGTTTGAAGGAAGCGTAAGGGTGGCCGACCTTTAGATCTAGGTGGTCGTGTTGATCAAGTGACTCAATGAGGGAATGAGATGCCCGATGCTACTACTGGTAAGTTGAAGTTTTCTTGGCTTTGTTGTGCATGTATTGCTAGACTATTTTTTCTCTATCCTTTTTTGGTTGCTGGTGGGGCTTCTTGTGTGCCCATGTTGTTGTGTGGGCCTTTCATATCCATTCTTTTGTTGGGTGTATTGTTGCTAGAAGGTTTGTAGGTGTTGATCCAGGTACGCATTATATTAGGTCTTGCTTTGTGGTTTGTTGGAGTTGGCATGGTGGATTTGGATGTCATTATAGGGATGGAATGGTTGCATGCTTGTTCTGTCTTCATGGATGGTAGAACCCATAGAGGTAGCCTCGATTCCCTAATGAGCCCGTCTTTGAGTGGGAGGTTGTTAAATAGTGGCAAGGGAGGCAGGTCAATTTCATGCCCTAAGGTACAATTGGTCTCTAAGGGGTTGTATGTCATCTTGTGAGAAATGGAGGTGTTGAACCTAGGTTGTTTTGTCTATAGAATAGTTGGTGGTGGTGGATGAGGCTTTGAATGTCCTTTTTGATATTTTGAATTTTAGGATAGTGTCCTTTGGTTTAACTAGTACACCGGTTATGCCTATAAGACTCATAAGTAAGATCTCTAATCCTTAACCAAATAGGTTTATGGTGGTTTTGGTGATGATAATGCGGCTCGTTCCCTAATGAGGTAGTGCATGTGAATCATTTGAGGGTAGTATTACAAGTTTAAGGAAGTAGGTTGCATGCTAGTAGGAGAGATGGGAATTTTTGTGGTAAGAGGTTGCCTTCCTAGGTTGCATGGTGCCCGATGATGGTATTAAGGTGGACTTTAGTAAGATAAAGGTGATTAGGTGTTAGACTAGACCTTAACTTCCTTGGGTATTAGGAGCCTGTTGGGTTTAGTGGGCTATTACCAGAGATCGTGAGTAAGTTCTCTTCTATTGTTACTTCTATGACTTAGTTGACCCTAAGTAAGGCCATACTGTGACCGAGCTTTGAGTAGGCTAATTTAATAGGTCTGGGAGTTGCTATTTCTTGTGTTATTTCTTGGTGCTAGTAGGATTCATGTGTATGAGGGTTGATCATTTATCCCTTCCAATCAAGGAGACTCGAAATTATTTTTAAGAAAACCTACATAGATTTTACTTATTTTAATTTAATATTTAAATATTATGATTCCTAAAATTCTATTAATGCATGGATAGTGCTTATTTGATGATTTTAATGTGATTAAAACCGTTATATGAGGATTTACTTTGGGTTTTATGTAGTTATAAGTATGCATATTCCCCTTTTGAAATTATTTATGCATGAGAGATTACTCTATGGATTTAAATATGGAATTAATTATGTTTTCACTTCAACTTCATATTATAAATGTTGATTTTTAAACGGAGTCGTAATTACCCATGTCATTTCCTCATTGTTCAAAGCATATGCATTCATGTACATGAATTATTTTGAAAAATTATGTTATGGATAAGCCTAATTTCGTTTTATGGTATGATTTTGATAAAAGGTTGGTTATGACAATATTGTGATCACACATATGTCTTTGATTTTGGCTCTTTAAGGATTTTGGGTACTTGCACCATTTTGCATATGAATGGGTTATTCCTATGCATGAGTATTATGACTATGAAATTATGATTTTGGCATTTGAACTTAAGTTTGAATTATTATAAATGATGTTTGGCTTTTAAGCCCAATAATGCATTGAAATGATTTGGAAAATGACTATTGCCTGTTTGAAAGTATGCACATGCATATTATAAGTATTCTTTTGGGATAACGACTTAGCTTGTTGTCTTGAGGGTCTTGGGGTAGTTTGGGCTACTTGCATAGCATGTTTCTAATTAGTGTAGAACCCGTAAGGTTGTAATATGATAGGTAAGGATGGTCGATCTATTTAGTCAACTACGATAGGTTAGTCACTTCTCTAAGATTGATCTTTGGTCAGGTTTTGTCCCCAAGTGAGGATGAGGGAAAGTGATATCCCTAAGTGTCCTTTTCGGACTAGGAGTGAGCATTTTAAATATTGGTGGAGTTGTTTGGTTGGCTTATGCATCAGTTGTGTTTATGGGCTTCATGAATAGGGTCTTAAAGCCCTACCTTGATATGTTTGTGGTGATCGCTAGTGATGAGGTATTGATTTGTTTAGAGCTTGTGAATTATTTGGAGGTAGTGTTGCAAGTCTTGGATGATGAGGGGATTGGTTGTTGAATATGACAGGTGCGAGTTGAGGATAATAAGAAGGTTGTTAGAACTCCTTAGGGATTATGGTATGAGTGTGCATTAGTTTTTCCGGTAAGGCTAGTGTTGTGGTTGGCGCTCTAGGTAGCCTAGCGTGTATGATAATGGTGGTAAAGAGATGCCTAGTAGAGTCCATCAGTCGGCTAGATAGGGAGTTAGGTTGAAGGAAGTTGAGAATGGTAATATAGTGTTCTTGATGGTTCCAAATCTTCTTGGGTTAACAGGACTAGGTTAGGCAAGGCCTTGAATTACGCCTTATTAGAGTTGGAAGTTTTGGGTTTGAGAATGATAGAATAGAGGTTGTCTCCCAAGGGGGATATGGCGGTTATGGTACCATGTTGGTTAGGTTTATTTAAGATTGACAAATGAGTTGAGGATTGTGAGTCCTTATAGAGCATAGAGGGAGGTTGGTAAGGTTGCATAAGTTTAGGAATTGCCTATGGTAGGAGTATGGTTTATCCAGTTTGTCATGCTTCTAGGTTGAGGGGATGTGTTGGTGACCCTAGTGCTATAGAACTCTTTGAAGTTGTGGGTGAGGT
>JAPFFP010037211.1:0-15211 GCA_026153255.1 Solanum medicagineum | reverse complement strand
TTTTGGAACAATCAGTCAGCTATTAAAATTTCAGAAAATCCAATTCAACATGATCATACTAAACATGTGGACATTTATCGCAGTTTCATATATGAGAAGTTTGAGGATAAGACAACTGAAGTTCCATATGTGAAGACCTTAGAATAACTCGCTGATGTTTTGTCAAGATGGGAATACATGATATCTAGGCTCCATCTTGAGGGGGAGAGTCCGCATGAGTGTAACACCTCGTTAAATAACGAAACTTCCCCTAGAAACGACCTCACGCTTAGTGAAAGGCCCAAGAATATAGGATAAAAAATAACATAGTGTTTAGTCTTTTTGTTTGTATTACTCTTTCATATAGTTGTAATAGTTGAATATTTGATTCTAGAATTGAAATATCTGCACTATATATGGAGTATGATGATTCTTGAAGTTCCCAATTTAGTCTGCGCAATTCCCTTTTTGTACTTGTGAGAATAATGTAGTATGGGGATTTTGTGAATTCTGAATAATTTAGATATGAAATTTCTAAAAGCAGTAATTGTATTCTCAGTTTCTCTAACAGAATTAGTTCTCACATTCTTTCATATGTTATTCAAAACTCGGCAAGTCTAGAGTTGCAAAGTTTGTTTCAACAGTTAAGTTGCAAACAAGAATGGATACCTCCCTGGTAAATTCTCTAACATGCACCAAAACTTCACACCAGAAGTCTCTCAGCCATACGTTGAAACTATGGTCATGTTTTGCGCACTGGAGTATTGACAATAAAAAGTATCAGAAATGTTTGTAATGACCTTAATGGCCATTTTGGAAATTCCTACAAAAAAATGACTGTTTTTTCCCTCCCATTAGTTTCTTCTAGTGTTACTTGTTCAATTTGCATGGTTGGTTTTGGGAAAAATGTCCAAAGGTTGAAAACTTTGCGAGTTTTGAAGTTTTAAGGCTTTAGCTCTTGTAAAAGTGAGTTTTGATGTCATTTGGAGTTTCAGGTCTTGGAATGAAATCCCATCAGCCTTGAAACATGGAAATTGATCTAGGAGACATGTCAGAATCAGATTCAATGTCCGTATGTGAAATTGAGGTCTTCCGTTTGAAAAGTTGATTTAGAATGAACTAGGTCTGACTTTGGTCAACGCTTTGAGTTTGGGTGCTCGGATTGGATTTCTGATGGTTCCATTGGTTCCGAGAGGTGATTTTAGTGCTAAAATGAGCTTTGTCATTTTAATCTTTTGAATTCTAAACTAGTTCTCTTGAGATTTATCGGGTTCTAGGTCAATTAGACCCCGGATTCGAATTCTGACAATGTTATTGAGTTCGGAATGTCCAAGTTAGTAGGGTTGCATATATGGTTTGTGTGTATTAGGTCCCGAACAAATTTTGAGGATCCATTCCATGATTTTTGTGTTGTAGTAATTGGTAATATCTAGTGTTAGTAATTTTCTTCTTCCGGTTTGCGGAGGTCTTATACTCCGATCTCCGCATTTGTGAAATAGAGGTTAGGGTCATCTCCGCGTTCACAGAGGGTTGGGGAGTTTGACTTTGCGTTCACGGAGGTCATTAAATGGTTGAACAATGTTTAATCGGGGAACACCGTTTTCCTCCATTTTTGGACTCCAAAAGCTCGGATGGGCAATTTTTGAAGAAAATCTTACGGGGAAAATGTTTAGATAAGTAGTTTTAACTTAAAACCTTGAATTTTCATTACTTGCTTTATGATTTTAGCCCCAAATTTTCTTCGATTTAATTCTTAATCTCATGAATTTCAAGAACCCTTGACTTGTGAAGAATTGATGACTTTTACCTCATTTTCACTAGATTTTTATATGATTTTCACCCATGAGTTCCATTTTTCATATAGAACAAGATCTCACACTCAATTTGCAAATTCGATATTTTCGAAAACTAATCAATTTTAGGATGATTTTACCCCCAACCCCAACTATAGAAATATAGGTATTGTGTAACACCCCACATCTTACAACACTAGTTCTATGCAAATGAAACATGACATGGCTTTTCAAATTAGCGCCAATTTTTAAAAGTGCTTTGAATCTCGAATTAGAGGGCAATATGTATGTCTAACGTTGAAGAGGGTCGAGTGCAAATAAGTTTTGAGTCAAATGATGGAGATCACGACTTTAAATGAAGTGAGAGAAGTGAGGTGCTTGTAGGACTTAATAAGCTAGCAGGTGAGTCACCTACTTGCTTAGCTTAAATTTGCTAGCTAAATAGAGACGAGGCCCGACGTGAATTTTTCTAATTCTGATTATGAATTAAGTCCGTGTTAAGAGAGCAACTTTAGCCCATGTTTAACCATCTTAAATTGACAATACTTATAGCTCAAGATGAATAATAAAAGGGCCCAAGTACATCACAATCCACTTGACTAATTGGGCCCAAAACTAAGTAAGGAGAAAAGGGACAAATGGGCAGCCAAGGCCCAACCAATTTGAACCCAATAAGGCCCAAGTGAAAGGGGAAAGATGCTGCATCACCAACTTAGTAAAGTAAGGCTAGAAATACCTTAGTAGTTCGGCCAAAGTTCCCCTTTAAAAAGGGTTTAAAACAGCTCCCATAAGCCATTCTAACTTGAACAAAAAAACAATCAGATTGTCTTCCAAGTTTTCTCTCAACTCTTTCTTGACTTTACAAGCAACCACAAGAGACTTTTAGGGATCTTGGAGAAGCCCTACAACTTGAAGGTAAAGTTAAGTGATTATAGTTGTGTGTTTAGTAAGGTTTCTTCATGAAAAATAAGAGACTATGTTGGTTAGGTATATGCTGAAAATTTTGGACAGCATGTGTTCCAAGATTGCTATACATTTTTTTTCTTGTTTATTTGGAAGACTTTCTCTTTTTGGTTGGATTGATTATGAAGGAAGTCTATTCTTAATGAGTATTGGTTCTTTAATGATGCATAAAGGCCGCTGCACCACTTTTACAGTCCGCAAATGTGAGTTCTTATAGGATATCGCAATTGTGTTCTTAGTACGAACTTATGGGCTGATAGATGGAAGGCTATTGCCTCACGTCCTTCATGACTACTTTGGTACTGTTCTAAGACTGTTTTAAGGCTTTTTTTTATGTGTATATGTGTTGAGGACAGTTTGGGTAAAGTTGAAACAGGTTCGGGATTGTCGACGCCAAAATGTAGCGAAGGGGTGTAACATTATGCCGCCTATTTGTATGTTGCGTAGAATTGTTGTGCGTTGTACTTTGTGGTATGTTGTAAGACTGTTATGGCACTAAATTAGGCTTCACATGATATATATATGAGAATGTGTATTAGAAAAAATGATTAGCGGTGGAAAGGTTGAAAGAATACGCTCGGGTTTATAATTATACGCTTGCTGCCCGTATGTTATTTTTTTAATGAGATTGGGCTGCCAAGATGTATCTATTGGCTGCTAATCTAGTTTTATTACCTCTTCTAATCTAGTTTTATTACCCAATATGTTGTAGATAAATATTTGGAGGAAGGGAAGGTTATCTCGAGGTAATAGTGAGGTCGTACAACGAGGTATGTAAGGCTACTTGATTTCATATTATTTGGCATGAAACATAGATCCCTCCTTGGCACATAAAGACACTTACCAACTTCGAGACAACTATTAACCAATGTCTCAACTCTTTCACATATTCATATGCTCCCATACATAGTCACCTTTAAATCTACATACATACTTGGATACCAAGATACACGAATTCGTACTACTAAATAAAGTTCATGTGTTATTCTACCTCCTATGCATATCATTATTTGTGTAACTTACTCCTTTCATTGTGCTGTTGTCTTTTGTGATTATTTACATGTCATATATTGTATCTACAGTCCTAAAGCTCCAATATTATGACCACCAAAAGAATCATCTCAAAGGTAATTGAAAGATAAAGTAAAGTATAGTACTTATTGGTGGCTGGTAACCCGAGGGGTCGAAGAATCACCTAGCCAAGGTCGATCCTATCACGGGGGTAGCCAAAGGGGTTAAAGGAAAAGCCTAGCCAGGGCCGATCTAGATATAGATTTACCACTGATCAGATGGTTATTTGTATTACATGCTGTGCACTGATTATACAGTAAAGGTAAAGTAATAAAAAGAACATAAAGTATATGATCCCACAGTATAACTAAGGTGGTCTCTTATCCTACACTAGTGCATAGTTCCATTTGAGTTGTTGCTTCATATACAGTATTTTCTGCCTTACATATTCAGTACATTATCTCGTATTGACGTCCCTTTCAAGGGACCTGCATTTTATGCTACAGGTATAGGTGCTAGTAGATCTCCCCAGTAGGAGTACTAGAGATCTAGTTGCTATTACCAAGCTCTAGGTTCCTTCGGAGCTTTGTATGTCTAGAGCTTATATTTTTATATTGTATAGTTAGTCGAGACGGGGCCTGTCCTGACCCTTATTAGATACTTTTTCTTATCTAGAGGCTTTGTAGACTATGTAAATTAAAGTGTGGTCATGTCTCGTACTTTAAAAACCGTGGCCCCAACGGCCTAGCCATATGCATTTCCTTTTGTCTTGTTATCACTGTTTATTTTCTTAAAGGCATGTCAAATATAGAAATCCCTTATAATATGTATAGAAAGTGAGCCTCATCGGCAACAGGTGCCAGTCCGCCCTAACGGGACTTTGGGCGTGACATATTGATAGACACATTTTGATTTTTAGATTATGTTCTTGATAGTGCTTTGACGATTTGGAGTCGGTTCTCATAAGTCATTCTTTTGTTGGTGTTTTCATGTGTGGTTCAGACTCAAGGTAGGTTTCGCTAACCCTTCTTTGGGACTAGGGTAGAATAATTGAGTATTCATATGATATGCACTATGGGATGGGATGGGATGATATGACATATACATGTTGAGAATTTATGATGTGATGCCCTATGCATGTTCTTATTTGATTTTGATTGATGTAAAAACATGGATATATATCATATTGTGGCAGTGGCTCATGGAAAGAAGGTGTATTTGTGATCTATAATTGAGAATTACGGTTATGGTTGAGGCATTCATACATAAAAATTTGGTAGAATTGTGACTGGATATTCTAAATAAGAATTATGGCCTATTATGAATAGAATGTGGACATATCATGAAAATGATCAAACATTTGGGGAACATGTGATATCTACTATGCTTGTGGTGATGAATATTGCTTATGCATTGTGTCTCATTGCATGCACTCTCATATTTCATATTGTAAAACTTGGTAACTTGAGAACTGTGGCACCACCTTTTTGTGATAAAGTGTGACACCTTTTAAAATTATTGACCATGAGAGGGTGGCAAGGAGAAACAAGATACTGTGATTGTGATCGAGGCATATGACTTGTGAGTTCCCCATGAGTCCCCTTAGTTTATGGAGCCTTAGCTCGAGAGGGGGTAAGTACGACCGGCTGTATGACAGTCTTGATGCCACCTTGCATTACATACATTGCATCATCATAGATATCATTGCACTATTGTATTTGAGTGGAATATTGTATTGTGACTGGTGTTTACTCGTTTTTGTACTATTTGCGGATTTTATAATTATATTGGCGACACTTTGCCGGATTGATCTTCTGGTGCTGGTGGAAGTGTTCTTAGTTTACTTCATAGTTTATTCAATTCTTTAGTCTCAGTCGGATAAACCTACTGGATACATATTGTGTGCACTCACTCCCCCTACTTCTTCTCCCTCATCTCTTCTGGTCAGGGGTAACCATGTGGTGGTTGATTGTTGATCGTGCAGTGGTTCTACTTCCATCTAGTGGTGAGGCTCAGGGCCCCGAGTCCCCATTTGATGTTATCTTGCAGTATTGGTAGTCGTTATTTAGAATCTGAAACTGATGTATTTACTTCATTTCAATACCAGTCTAGATGCTCTTTCGTACTCGTGACACCGAGCCTTGGATGTTAATTTTAGCATTATGTGGACTTTTGTATCTGTTAGCATTATGTATCTTTCGTATATATCTATCTATAAAGCTGGCATATTACTGTTTATTTGTGATTTGTGGTCCTTCAGTCTTGGTCCATTCTCAGGTCATGACAATCTTGATCTACAACACCTCGTAACTCTGCATGTCAGGACATATAAAATCGTCTGGCCGTATCATTGGTATCAAGTTCTAAGTATGTGAGGCAATAGGGATAAATCTTTGTCTTTCATGAAGAATGCAATGGCTTAAAGGTCAAAATCTGTTTATCAAGTTCATTGTATAATGAATTTTCAGAACATTCACATGATTGAGGCTCAAAATATATCTCTGAGTAATACCATGAATTTTTAGAACATTCCGATGAAGATACCAAGTTCCTTATAGGGATATATGTAACACCTCACATATGAGAAATGTAAGGAATAGAAGGAAGCAAAGTTTACGAATTTTAAAGTCATGCAAGACTAGACTTAAAATTGACAATATTATTATTATTAGCAGGTTGGTTTGTTAGTTTGTTAAACATTGTATTCAAGTCTTTGTTTCTATTTTTCTGCATAATTGAAGTATCATGATCATGAAACTCCTTAAGTAGGAACCATATTAATTTGAGATCAGAATAGGAAGCAACAAACTTTAAATCCTTAAGCCGCGAGAAATTTGAAATCATAATAGGAACTAACAACTTAAAAACCTGAATTTGCCTTTGGCTGGCACTGAAAATCCTAACGAATTACTAGAGCAAAAGAAACTCGCAGCTTGCTGCCCTTCTAAAATGATGACATTACCATAGAATGCTCTTCTTGAACCATTTATGCTGCCCTTCTATATTTAGCTAGTTTCACCAAGACATTCTCGAGGGAAACTCGCAGTTTGCTCTTTTTAGCCTGCATTTTTTCACAGCAACATCAGGGTCAGACAACTTTAATACAATGCTAAGCACACAATTGAATAAAATGATATAGGCAGAGCACAATATTCATACAGTACTTGCCAAGAACCTCGAAAAATATAGCAGTTAGTGCTGTCAGATAACTATGAATTGTCTATGAAACCATATGACGTGATCATTCTACAAAAGCTCGACACTGGAAACAGATTGGAAACTAAAAGCAACAATTCCTTTTCCTCTTTAAGTTAAGCTTACAGCAGTAGTCATTCCACTCATATTTAAGCTCTTTGTATAGAAATGAGCATAAACTATCTTCAACGTTGAAGGAAACAATTCAAGAAACAACTCTAGTTTCCTCCCATCTTTTGTTAGTATGAACATGTGTAGAAGGTTCTTGAAGAAATTAATTATAGTAGTCTAGACAAACTTAAAATTCAATTAATAACAGCCCTAAAATCAATATTCATAATAGTAGAGTCCATACCTTAAATACTTCATCAACTGAGCTGCATCTATAAAACAATGAAACATGAAATCACTTGTAAAAGATAGATATATGAGCAGGTCAAATCTTCAATACCTCTCCATCTGAGTCAAATGAAAAGCCCAGTACTAGAAAATTTTCAAGAGATAACAATAACAAACCATACAAGAAGTTCTCTTTTATATTTAATAATACAAGGTGTCAAGGACATTCGAGTATTTCTTTAACAGCCTAAGGATTATCATAAAGCCTGTTCCTTTGCACATATGCCAATCCCCTGTCATATGATTCATAACAATTTTCCTACTCATATTGTTCCAAGAACAAGAGTTATTTACATGCGTACAAGCAAGTCTATCTAAGGAAACAAATTAGAAGCAAATCTGTAATGACCTTGCTGGTCATTTTTGAACCAATATGTAAAAATTATTGTTTTTTCCCTTCGTAAGTTTCTTTGGACCTTTTTTAAATTATTTGTATGGTTGAAACCGAAATCTTATTCTTTAAAAGTGAAAAATATGAGTTTTGGCATTTTTTTTGGGAGCTTAAGTTGTTGAAAAAGTGAGTTATTGTACCATTCTGAGTTTTGGGTGTCAGATTGGAAATCTATCAATTACATTAGTTCTGAAACGTCGAATCTGGTCTAGGAGAAGTTAATAAACTGTATTAATTTGGAGTTAAAATGAAGATTTTTTACCCAAAGTTGCATTTTTTGTTGTTTTCAGAGTCAAAGTTTGACTTTTGTCAACATTTGGAGTTCGGAATCTCGAATTGAAATTTTGATAGTTCCGGATGGTAAAACTAACGCTAGAAATAATCTCGTCATAATTTTTGGAGTTGTCGAAGGTAGTTTTGGTACAGGGCCGTCTCAATAATATTGGAGTCCTAAAGCCAAATTTTAGAGAGGGGACAATTCAACTGGAACTGTCATTGGTATTGGTACTATTTCTTTCTAAGAAACTTGTGAAATCACTAAGGTCTATCTTGTGAAAGGTTTGAGGTACAATCTGTTAAGTATGAGTCAAGTACGCAATGCTGAGTTAGAAGTAAGATTTAAGAAAACTAGGTGCATCATTTAGGATGTTTAAGGAAAGGAAATTATTCCATGAAGCTGGGACAAAAATATTTACATATTGGACTCAATCAAAGGATCTACAAACCACATTTATCTAGCATCCATCTCTGAAGATCCTTGGATGTGGCATAAAAAGCTTGGTCATGTAGGCAAGAAATTAATTGAAAACCTTTCTAGACTGGAACTAGTTATTGGACTCCCAAAGCTGGACTACACAAAGGACCACGTCTGTGATGCTTGCCAAATGGGTAAACAAACAAGGAACTCTTTTCAGTCAAAAGACACTGTCTCTACTACAAAACCACTTCAACTTCTTCACATGAATATTTTTGGTCCAACTAGAATGGCAAGTATTGGTGGTAAGAGGTAAGCCTTTGTTATTATTGATGATTATTCCTGTTTTACTTGTGTTATGTCTTTAGCTAACAAGGATGACACCTTGAAAACTTTGAGTTCTTTTGTAAGAAAGTACAGAGACGAAAGGGTTACTACATCACTTTTATTAGAAGTGATCATGGAGGAGAATTCGAAAGCAGATCCTTTGAAAACTTCAACAATGAAGAAGGGTTCTCACACAATTTCTCATCTCCTCGCTCTCCTCAGCAAAATGGAGTAGTTGAGAGGAAGAACAGGGCTCTTCAAGACATGGCTAGAACCATGATATGTGAATACTATCTTCCTCATAATTTCTGGGCTGAAGCGGAAGTACGACTTGTCATATTCTTAGCAGGTCTTTCATCCGATCCATTCTCAAAAATACTCCATACGAACTATAGAATGAGAAGAAACTAAATATCAGCTACTTTCATCCATTTGGTTACAAATGTTTTGTTCACAATAACGGTAAGGATAATCTATGAAAATTTGACCCTCGCAGTGATGAAGGTATCTTTCTTGGTTACTCTAACTCAAGTAGAGCTTATCGAATTTTTAACAAATATACCTCTACTATTGAAGAATCCTTCATGTAATTTTTAATGAATCTAATCCTATTTCTGAGTAAAGATGCAGTTTAGACGATGAAGATACTACTTATAGTAATACAGTAACTCCACAAACAGTTGAAGAAAAGGATCAGTCGACTACTGTTCAAGAAAGTCAAGCAGCAGTACAAACTGTTCCCAAAGAATGGAGAAGTGAGCCCGACTACCCCAGAAAGTTCATCATCAGAGACGTTAATGATGGAATGAGAACAAGGGCATCGAGCAAAAGAAATGCCAATATCACTCTTATATCTCAACTTGGACTGAAAAAGTTTGAAGAAGCTCTATAGGATAATGATTGGATAAATGCAATGAAGGAAGAACTGGATTAATTTGAAAAGAATCAAGTCTGGACTCTGGTTCCTAAACCTGAAAATTTCACTATCATTGGGACAAAATGGGAATTTAGAAACAAGCTAAATGAGGCTAGAGAGGTGACTAGAAATAAAACTAGACTAGTAGCCCAAGGTTACTCTCAACAAGAACGAGTCGACTATGATGAAACTTTTGCCCCTGTAGCAAGGTTAGAGTCCATTCGAATTCTTCTTGCTTATGTAGCTTTTAAAGGTTTTAAACTTTTTCAAATGGATGTTAAAAATGCCTTTTTAAATGGATTTATTGAAGAAGAAATCTTTGTAAAACAACCTCTAGGTTATGAAAAACCAGATTTCCCTTCTCATGTTTTTAAAATGTCAAAAGCTCTGTATGGACTCAATCAACCTCCCCGAGTTTGGTATGAGCGCCTAAGAGAATTTCTCTTATCGCATGGTTTTTCATGAGAAATCTTTGACTCTACCTTATTTTTTAAAAAATCTTCCTCGGATAATATTATTATTCAAATTTATGTTGACGATACTATCTTTGGAAGTACTAACCCTGATTTGTGCAAGGACTTTGCCAACCTTATGCAAAGTGAATTCGATATGAGTATGATGGGTGAGTTAACCTTCTTTCTGGGTCTTCATAGTTTCAAACTAATCAAGAGATATTCATCTGTCAAAGTAAGAATGCGTTGGAACTTGTGCAAAAATTTGGCTTGGAAAATGTTAAAGCCATTGGAACTCCCATGAGTCCCTCCTGCAATCTGGATCTTGGTCCTAATGGTAAGAGTGTTGATGAATCTAACTACCGAGGTATGATTGGGTCTTTACTTTACCTCACTGTCAGTCGCCCTGACATTATGTTCAATGTATGTAAGTGTGCTATATTACAATCTACTCCTAAAGAGACTCATTTAATTGCTGTTAAAAGGATAATTCATTATTTGGCTGGAACAAATTCTTTTGGACTATGGTATGAAAGATCGTCTGCACTTAGTCTTTGTGGATTCTCAAATGCAGATTATGTAGGTGATAAAATAGATCGCAAAAGCACAAGTGGGTCTTACCAATTCCTTGGAAACTCTTTGGTATCTTTGAATAGCAATAAACAAAACTGCGTATCTATCTCTACCACCTAAGCTGAGTATGTCGCTATTGGACTATGTTGTACCCAAGTTTTATGGATAATTTAACAATTAAGTGATTATGATATTTCTGTTAAACCTGCTCAATTACTTTGTGACAATTCTAGTGCATCTGTTTGACTAAAGATATTGTGCATCTTTTTAGGGCTAAGCATATTGATATCAAGCATCATTTTATTAGAGATCATGTTTTAACTGGTAATGTCGAAATTATTTTTGTTAATTCTGAAGATCAATTAGCCAATATCTTTACAAAACCTCTTCTTAAAGAGAGATTTTGCAATCTTAGAAAAGCCATATATATTATTTCAAAACCGATTTAACTTTAGTAATCTTTACCTGTTTTGATTGTGCATTTTTATGATAATTACTACTAGCATTAATTGCTTGGCCGCTGTAATTATTATTTCTTTTTAATGCTTGTATGCACGGATCCCTCATTTATTACTTACCCCTTTCTCTCCCGTGTTTGACGGCTGACCACAGACTTTTCCTTTCTTGTGTCAGTGTTTCCTCGTTTTTCCCCCGTGTCCCACTATTCTTTTCCCACCTTCTTTTCTCTTCCTCTTCTCTCTATTTTAATTGTTCTCTCCCCTTTCACTTCTCTTCATCTTCTTCTCCACTGTCATCATTCCTCCACAAAAATCTCTCGTTTCAAAGGAAAGGGCATTGCCCATTCCCCTAATTCCCCTAGACTTTGAACATTCCTCCTCCCCGTTATTCCCTTCCTCCTTTGCCTCTCCTCCCTCCACCACTGTCAAATGATCTGCACCCCGTCTTCAGTCTGGTGACTCCAAGAAGAAGTGTCGTGTTGACTTTGATAAATCTCTGGATCTTAATCCCTAATTTTTGTGCTTCTCTAACGAGTCTCTGTTTTAGTCTCTTAAATCCAAGACAGTGGTGCATGGGCGCATTGTTGACTTAGATCTTCTCCTCTCCATCTGTTGCCCCATTAAAGAGTTCTTTAGTATCAAGACATGGCCTGAAATCTTCTCATCATCTCCGAAAGTGGTCTACGAACCCTTGGTTCATCTCTTCTATGCAAATTTGCGCTCCTCTAAACCTGGTGAAGCGGAATTCCTCGTCTTAGGTAAGCGTATTTTTCTTGACCCCGACATCTTTGATGATATTTTTGGAATCTCCTGTTCTAGGTTCTTTGATTTTTTCAAAAATTCGTGGCCTCTTCAAAAGAAACTCTGGACCCTTTCCCTCCAATCTAGGACCTAAGGATGTTTCCTTTGAGGCAAGAGTCTTCGCTAACATTGTGGCGACTACTCTCCTGCCTAGGGCTGGTTCTTTCTCCACTCTATTTGTTCGCGACACCTTTTTTACTTACTATCTTATTTCGAAAAAAGGCACTATAAATTCTTGTTGTGCTCTGGACACTAAAACTTTTTGCTATATTATGTGTATGGTTGCATTATGCTGCAGTATATTTTGTTTTGTTTGTTTTGTTTTACTTTTTCCTTTTTGCTGATGTCAAAGTGGGAGAATATACAAATACATTAGTCAACTAGAAGTATGTGCATATTTAGGGGGAGCTCTCCACAAATTACTATGCACTCAATCAGGGGTAGAGATCCTAGTCAACTCAAACTTCAGAGAAGTTGACTACATTTTTACTATTATTGTCATCATCAAAAAGGGGGCAGATTGTTAGTGCTAATTTTGTTTTAAATGATGACTGATCACAGGAACTAAATCAAAAAGGAAACATATCTCAATAAGGAACAAAGATAAGTAGGATGTGGCAAAGGTAATAGAATCTTAGCACAAAAGGAAGGAGATAAATTGCTGATACTTTAGCAAATCTATCATATATTTGACAAAGTTCACTGCCAAGAAAGAATTCATGATTAACGAGCAAGATTGATCCAAGAATCAGCAAATCAATCTATACCAGGAATAGACCCTAGATATCGGCAAAGCAATTAGAAGATCAACATCAAGAATAGATCCAAGACTGAAGACAATTACACATCCGGATTAGGAGCAAATCAAGGAAGAAGTATATGATCTGCTGCCTTCCTAAAAAGTCCCTTTTTCTTGGAAAGTGGATCCATCAAATCCTCAATCCAAGGATCATCTCCTTTGGATGCCATCTCTTCTATATAAAGGAGGCATCTAGGATATCTCAAGATATACAAGTCTACTGCATTTCAACCCATTCTTCAAAATCTTTTCATCTTTAGAAAATCATTATAATCTTTAGACTAGTTATTGTGAAGAAAAAGAGAGAGAAAAGAAGAAAAAATTGAAAAAGAGGACTATATCAAAAGAAAAAAGAAAAACTAAAAAAAGAGAGAAAATCTGAGTTTAGTGTTTAAGTTTGAATTCTTGTAACCATCACTCATTAAAGGCTTGAAGAGATATCCATTGAAATCCAAGGGGACTGGACCTAGGATTCACATTGAATCCGAACCAGTATAAAAACATCTGGTGTTGACTTTTCTTTACGCACTTTAGTTTTTTGCTTACTTATATATCTATTTTATTTAGTCGACTAACTAGCATATCAGTCGACACTCTAATTACAAACTTAAGCTAAGAAAAAGGGAAGAAAATTCAATTCAACCCCCCCCCCCTCCATCTTTCACTTTCACTTTCCTGGCAGGATCAAAAAACAAATGGCTAATATTATTCAAAAGTTGTCCATTACTGTAATTTTTTTTTCCTTTTTCAGGCATCGAATAAAGAAAGTGCTACTCATCAATCACTAGTCAATTAGAAATCTAAAGATGGAAGTAACAATGAAGATGGACTAAGAATTGATTAGAAGTCATTTTAAGGATATTTTTAGACATTTTTGTTTGAATGATACTTTGAAATTAGTATTTAGGTGATGTAATTTCGGCGTTTTGAATAATACTTCAAAATATTAGTATTTTGATGGTGTAATTTTAGAATGCTTTTGTTTTTGTATGATTAATATTATGCATATTTGATCTTTTAGATTGTGATAAAATTACTAATTATAGAAATTTTAATACGCAGAGTGTAATAAATAGGATGTAAATATGGATAGACAAATTTGAGTATTACGGCGTCACGAATTGGATATTACGACATTTTAAAATCGTCATAATATAAAAATAATTTATTTATTCATACAATTACAACAGTTGCTAACTATCATTCTATACAACAAAAAATGTCACATTGACAAATAACGGAAAATAGTGGAGGTTCTATATATAAATTACGATGGTTTCTGAAAAACCGTCATAATATGTTTGTTACAGACGGAATTACGACATTTACACAAAATGCCGTTATATATCTTTGTGGCGGTTTTAAACCGTCATATTACGTATAAACAACAGTCGGAATAACCCTTGTCTTTTTGAAATGTGATACACCAATTGAACAAATCATCCCTTAGATAAACTTCCTAATGAAGTTCCTACTAACAAAGGGAGATATCAAAGATTAGCGGGACGCTTGATATACTTATCAAATGCCCAAGCAGAAATTGCTTATACGGTTAGTGTGGTAAGTCACCTTATGCATAATCCAAGTGAAGTTCATACCAATGCAGTCATTGGAATCTTGCGATACTTAAAGTCAGCACAGAAGAAACCTCCTGTTCTCAAAGAACAACCATACAAAAATTATGGGTTATTGTGATTCCAATATGGGGTGCAAAAGGACAAAGACGACTCCCAACAATCGGGTATTTCACTTTTGTTGGAGGTAGTCTGGTTACTTGGAAAAGTAAAAAACAAGAGGTTGTCTCATTTTCTAGTGCAAAAGCTGAATATAGAGCAATGGTTAAAGGTATCGAAGAATTACTATGGTTGAAACGACTTATGGATGAGTTTGGTTTTTTCACTCGATGAACCTATGAAGTTATTTTTGCAACAATCAGTCAGCTATTAAAATTTCAGAAAATCCAATTCAACATTATCGTACTAAACATGTGGAGATTGATCGCAGTTTCATATATGAGAAGTTTGAGGATAAGACAACTAAAGTTCCATATGTGTAGACTTTAGAATAACTCGCTGATGTTTTTTCAAGATGGGAATACATGATATCTAGGCTCCATCTTGAGGGGGAGGGTCAGCATGAGTTCGGAAAATTGGTTAGCCTTCTTTAATGTGTAGATTTGTTGTTAATTATTGTACATCAAGGGGAATATCTTGTGGCATATTATTTGGTATTATAGTAGCACATTCTTTAGGATTGTACATATCTTCCCACATCTTTGTAATTCTATATAATGTACTGTGGGTGTATAATAAAAATATCTTTTCCACCCATTTTGAGTGCTCAAAGTTGCAAAAATAAAGATGTTAGCGCTGGATGTTTGTCCTGTTAGCATTATACAATTGATTGTATTTGTCCCACATCGAAAGTAGGAACTCCCTCTTCCCTTCTCCTCATCTATTT
>JAPFFP010037201.1:0-38035 GCA_026153255.1 Solanum medicagineum | reverse complement strand
AAACCATCAATCAACACCTTGCAACACCCCCAAGACATTCACATCAAAACCCCTCATCAAATCCAACATTAGATCCACGATTTGAAGCTCAAAACATGCTAAAACAACCATACTTTCATGAACTAAAATCATTGTGCAGTAAATTTTTTAATATACAAGATCCACATGTAAAATCAACTTTAAATAATTCATTATTAAGAAAAATAGATTTTAGGAACCATGGGTGGAAGGACCCAATGATTGTATACCACATACCTTAGGTATAGAGTTGCTTTGAATTGAGATTGGGAAGAATGGAGGCTTGAAATGATCTTTGAATCCAATCTTGTGCTTGTGTTTCCTTGAAATTGAATTGGGGCTTGATGAAGGCTTTTGAGAGAATTGAGAGTGTATTTTAGATAAGAGTAATGAGTTTTGTCCTTTGGGATTGTGTTTAGGTCTTTTAGGAAGGTTAGGATAGCATTGGAAGTCTAAAAAGTAGTTAAAATTTACGAAGACGCCATAAGTGAACGAATGGAAAAATTGGCAAAGTATCATCTCAAAGGAGACTTGAAAGACTGTGTGCTAGTAAATGGGTCGTGTGGAGTGCCCGTGAGACAAGGCTTTGATAGAAAAAATGGAATTGGAACACTTGAGAAAAAGTTAGCGTCGACGTCACTTTGACGGTCACTTTCACGGACCGTGTGGGGTTACACAGACCGTTTACAGGTCCGTCCCACCTCACTTAGAAAAACGTTTCAGGCCTCCACATGCCCAGGGGCCACAGGCCGTCCCACTACACACGGTCCATCAACAGTACCTGTGGTACCAACCTTAGCCACATTTTTCCCCAGGTCCAACAAGCTTGCTTTGGCACACCTTGTGGCCATCCCCACGTTAAATGGTGGGCCACGCGGCCCATGCCACTGGCCGTGCTACCTTTCTTGGTGCCAAAAAGGCCTTTTCCAACCCCTATTGCCCTAAACAGCCCGTCAAAGGGCACACTAGCCGTCAAGCTGCCCGTGTGAGTTCACTGCACGGGAAAGTCTCACGAAAACGATCATAACTCCCTCATCCGAACTCAAATTAAG
Organism: Solanum medicagineum; assembly: GCA_026153255.1. Taxonomy (NCBI): domain Eukaryota; kingdom Viridiplantae; phylum Streptophyta; class Magnoliopsida; order Solanales; family Solanaceae; genus Solanum; species Solanum medicagineum. The sequence continues at coordinate 36,965 of JAPFFP010037201.1, read as the reverse complement.
GTGAAACCAAGTGCGTTCCTAAGCTAACTCAATGAGATTTCATTTGACATGTTGTGGGCCACCCAGTTACAAATGTGCTGAAAGTTATGCTAGTTTAAATTTGACCCTTGCATGAACCATCACCCAAAACTTAACTCTTATGGAAGTCTTGAACTCATTTAGGTAATAGGAGTCTCCCATAAACCTAATACACCCCAAATCTAACCAGAGGAGGCTTGAAACATGGATACATAAGAGCATACAGTGACAAGGTATCACAATATCTACCCCTTGGGAACATTTCCCCGAATGTCAGGAAAACGTACACAAGGAAAGTAGTCATGAAGATTCTTGCTAAAACAAGGATGCAACAATGCACTTAAATATGGTCTTCAAGAAAATCCTAATATCAACATCAAAATCCCCATAATATTATTAACATGAACATGAATGCATGTAATGTAAAATGAAACTTAAGACCTGAAATCACATAGGGGACTTAGAATTGGTACCTTAGGCTTGAGTGGAGTGGAAAAGATAAGGATACTACTTTTCCATGTCCGCTTCGGCCTCCCATGTAGCACTTTCGACTTGTTGGTTCCTCCAAAGGACCTTAACATATGTCACCTCCTTGTTCCTCAATCTCTTCACTTGCCTATCCAAAATCCAAACCGGAACCTCGTCTATAAGTCAAGTTATCATCAACAACACCTACCACATCAAGAGGCATAATGGCATTAGGGTCACCCACACATTTTCTCAACATAGAGACATGGAACACCGAATGAACCAAGTTCATTTCACTAGGTAACTTCAGCTCATAAGCGACCTTGCCAACCCTCTTCAAGACCTTATAAGGACCAATGTACCTTGGACTCAGCTTCCTTTTTTTTTACACCAAAATAGGCCACACCTTCCAGTGGGAAAATCTTCAAATAAACCCAATCACCCACTTTGAATTCAAGGTCTCTTCTTCTCACATCATCATAAGATTTTTGATGACTTTGGGCCATTCTTAACCTTTCCCTAATCATCCTAACCTTCTCAAGAGCATCCATAACGAAATCCAGTCCTAATAAGGCCACCTCTCTAACCTCAAACCAACAGACCTCATATAAACAGCCTCAAAAGGAGCCATACCGATGCTAGAGTGATAGCTATTGTTGTATGGAATTAAATCAAACAAAGATGGTCATCTCAACTACCCCTCAACTCCAATACACATTCCCTAAGCATATCTTCAATGGTTTGAATGGTTCTTTCGGTTTGGCTATCCATTTGAGGGTGGAAAGCTGTACTAAGGTGAACGTTTGTACCAATAACCTTTGGAAATAACCTCAAAAAGTGTGAAGTGAATTGTCAAGACCCAAGCCTAGGGCCTAGACATGACATGGCGAATGGTGAATCCGAAGGGACCCCAAACAAGCCTCTTAGCATATCATCACACATCCTTTATTGCGGAACCATTCAAAAGACATATACAAATAAAAGTATGGGCAACGGGACTAAGGGAGAATCTTTCATAATCATCGAAGTCAAAAGTCAAGAGTAAAACTCATACATAGTACACATCTTGTCCAACATACACCTCTAAAATTTAGAAAGAGAGGGGGCGAAGACAAAGTAATCGGACTCACCCTCATAGTCAAGGATAAGAGAAGGTAGTGTCTCAATACATAGATAATAGAGAAAAGACATAAACCAAAGTCCTCGAAGTGGAGGAATCACCCACAAGCTTGGAATAGCACCGCCTAGCCACGTGAAAAAGGAGGATGATCAACTCGGGCACTGGTTCCTACATAGTGATATCATGTAGGCAAGAGTATGCATTAGTACGTTTGAATGTACTAAGTATGCGGGATGCAATGCAACAAGAGATAGGCATCATAATCCGAAGTGCAAGATGATAGACAATAGGCATATTATAGCAAGATGGCATGTATGATGAATAAATAAGTAAATCATGCTTAAGTATATCATGCTCATATATAATATCATATATGAAGAATAAGACTAAGCAAGCTATCAAAAGTATAAACCCCTTGGTGGTTGATCATGGTTGCACCCCGCAATCCATGGTGACGAAGTATAAACCCCTCTCATGGTTGATGGTGGTCGCACCCCGCCATCGATGGTGATGAGGTATAAACCCCTTTCATGGTTGATGATGGTCACACCCCAAACATCCATGGTGACGAAGTATAAACCACTCGCATGGTTACCCGGGCTCTTTTCCCCCCAGATCGGGCATGGTCTATGCAACACTTTATATAGGATTCATCATAAGCTCTAATGCAATATCTCATGTAGGGGTAAACACACACATAAGCTCATTTCATCATTATAACATCATTCATATTACATTTCATGCTTTGGACCTTCAATTCCTTAAGAAACCATAACCAGACATTTTGTCAAACACCTTGGGGGTGTGTAATGGGGGTAAAAGAGCATGCAATTTAGAGATGAAATCATGTAGGAAAATCAGTGGTAAAACCTTATATCAACACCTCGCAACACCGCCAAGACATTCATATCAAAACCCCTCATCAACTCCAACATTAGATCCAAGATTTGAAGCTCATAACATGCTTAAACAACCATACTTTCAAAATTAAATTCACGGTGCAGTAAATTTCTCAATATTCAAGACCCGCATGTAAAATCAACTTTAAATCATACATTATTAAGTAAAAGAGGGTTTAGGCACCATGGGTGGAAGGACGCAATGGTTCAACACCACATACCTTAGCTTTTGTGAAATTCTTGAAGAAGACTTTAATGGAGATTTGAAGCTTGGGTGAGATCCTTGAAGAAATCCTTCAGATTGTCCTTGAGTTTGGGACTTGCATTTAGGGTTAGAAATGAGTCTAAGTGTTTGGGAAAATATTGGGGAATGCTTTTGGGTGATATGAGGGTTAAATAAGGCTAAGTATAGGTGAAAGTATGTTTAGGAAAACTTTGGTCCAACACTTAGAAAAATCTGGGTGAACTAGGAAAAGACAGTGTAGGAAAACAACATCTCCGCGTTGCGGAGTGATCGCGGACTGTCTCTGAAAATTGCACCAAGTGCAAATTTCATAATTCGATTCCTTTGCTTTAAAATCAAGATTAGACCCTTATCACCCTAATTTGGACCCCCTGAACAAGAATATAAAGTCAGATTTTCAAAATTCCAAATGGATTTTTAGATATATGGAAAACAAGTTTTGGGGCACTTTTGAGGCACGTTTTTGGGAACTTTTTGAGGTCGTTTCATGAATTACGAACCACGATCTGATATGATGGAAAAAGTAACCCCATCTAACTACACTAACTCATAGATGTACAACCTTGCATACTCATTCGCCCCATAGTGGTCTTAACCGATAGAATGTGAGCTGATTTCGTCATCCTATCAATCACCTCCCAAATGGAATCAAAACCTTTTCTAGTCTTGGGAAACCCAACCACAAAATCTATATTAATCACCTACCACATCCAAGTGGGAATCTCTATGTCTTGGGTTAGGCCACTAGACCTTTGATGCTAGGCTTTGACTTGTTGACAACTATGGCAACCGGAAACAAATTTGGCAATATCCCTCTTCATGCCTTCCCACCAATAAACGTCCTTCAAGTATCTATACATTTTGGTGGAACCGGGATGGATAGAATATGAGGAATTATGGGCCTCATCAAGGATCTTCTCCCTCAAACAATCAACACAAGGCACACACAACCTACCTTGGTACCTAAAGGCACCATCTCCCCTTTGGGAGAAAACCTCTACTTTGCCCTCTTTCACAGGCCTTCAAGTCAAGCAAGGAGGAGCCAAGATCTTGTTTTTCTATCACCTCATCAACCAAAGAAGATTTAGAACCATTAACAAAAACCACACCATTACCTATCTTTTCCAACCTAACCCCCAATCTTGCTAATCGATGCACATCTCTAGCCATCTCCCTATCACCACCATCAAAATGAGCTAAGCTACCCATAGACACCCGACTCAAAGCATCTGCCACAACATTTGCCTTCCCGGGATGGTAATGCACAGTCATGTCATAGTCGTTAAGAAGTTCTAGCCACTTTCTTTGTCTCAAGTTGAGATCTTTTTGAGTGAAGACATATTGGAGGCTCTTATAATCGGTGAACACATCAACATGCACCCCATACAAATAATGATGCCAAATCTTTAATGCAAATACCACGGCGGCCTATTCAAGATCATGGGTAGGATAGTTCTTTTCATGCACCATAAGTTGCCTAAAAGCTTAGGCTATGACCTTGCCATTTTGCATTAGTACACAACTCAAACCCACTCTAGAGGCATCACAATATACAACAAACCCTCAAGCCCATCATTTAGTGATAATATAGGAGCGGACACAAGCTTATCTTTAAACATTTGGAAGCTCCTCTCACACTCATCGGTCCACACAAACTTAACCTTCTTTTGAGTAAATTTTGTCATAGGAGAAGCAATGGAGGAGAACCCATTCACAAACCTTCTATAGTAACTCGCAAGGTCCAAACAACTCCTAATGTCTGACATGGTCAATGGTCTAGGCCAATTTCTAATCACATCGGTCTTCTTAGGGTCCACCTTAATACCATCCCCCAACACTACATGACCAAAGAATGCAACCTACTTCAACAAAAATTCACACTTTTCATATTTAAAATACAATCTCTCCTCCCTCAATCTTTTCAACACAACCCTCAAACTCCCCATATGCTCCTCCCTACTACGTGAATAGATCACAGTATCATCAATGAAGACCACAACAAAGGAATCAAGGTACGTTTTGAAGACCCTATTCATTAGGTCCATGAAGATGGCCGATGCATTTGTTAACCCAAAAGACATCACCACAAATTCATAATGCCCATATCTAGTCCGGAAGGCCGTCTTGGGAATATTACACTCCCTCATCTTAACTTGATGATACCCGGACTGAAGATCAATCTTAGAAAAAAAGCTAGACCCTCGCAATTGGTCAAACAAGTCATCAATTCTTTGAAGTGGATACCTATTCTTTATAGTGACCCTATTGAGTTGTTGGTAGTCAATGCACATTCTAAGTGACCCATCCTTCATCTTTACAAACAACACCGGTGCACCCCAAGGTGATTTGCTAGGCCTAATAAATCCTTTCTCCAACAAATCTTTCAATTTCTCCTTCAACTCCTTCAACTCCGCCAGGGCCATACGGTAAGGGGGAAAATAGAGATAGGTTGGGTATCGGGAAGGAGATCTGTGCCAAAATCTATCTCTCTTTTGGGAGGGACACTGGGTAGGTCATCTGGGAAGACATCAAGAAACTCATTTACAACCGGAACCGACTCTGTAGAAGGGACTTTGGACTCTACATTTTTAGCCCTCACAAGATGGTAAAGACACCCCTTAGAGATCAACTTACAGGCTTTAATGCATGAAATAAATCTACCCTTAACCATCACATGTTGACTTTCCCACTCAAGGACGGGTTCATTGGGAAATGAAATTTGACCTTACGGGTTCTACAATCAATAGAAGCATAGTAGGCATGCAACCAATCCATCCCAAGAATGACATCAAAATCTACCATGTCTAATTCAACAAGATTGCATGACATGAACTTATGCAAAATGTAAATAGGACAACTTCTATACACTTTCCTAGCAACAATAGAGGCACCAATAGGAGAAGACACTTGATATGACTTATGCAACAACTTAGGTCAACATGGAACTTTTTAGCAACAAAGGGGGTAACAAAGGAAATGGTGGCACCCAAATCAATCAAAGCATATACATCAAGATCAAAGATTTTCAACATACCGGTAACAATATTGGGAACCTCACCAACCCCTTGCCTTCCATGCAGTACCTAAAACTGGTTGTGCCTTGGGGAACTACCCTGAGGACTACCTCTACCCAATGGGATCGTATTTGCACCCCAGCCCTTGCCACGATTTTAGGGACAATCCATCATCTTGTGACCCAGCTCCCTACATTTATAGCATGCATTAGAACTCTTCAAACATGTGCCTCTGACACATTAAGGGCACACATCATTAGTAGCCACATGACCAACACCTTGAGGCTTAGGAAAGTCATTTACAAACCTCATATTAGAAGCCATGAAAAGGCCCTTGGCCTTGAAGAAATCTAGCACCCTTTTGGAATTCACCCTCAAATCGAGTCCTCTTGGCCTCATACCCCCTCCTCTTCCTCAACTTCTCTTCCTCCATTTGCTCGGCATATATCATCAACCAAGACAAGTATATGGCACTAATTAGCATTGTGGACCGACATTCTTCACTTACTAAGTCTGAGATACTCATCACGAACTTATTCATCCTAGATCTGTGATCGGCCACCAAATAAGGAGCGTACTTTGAAAGTTGATTAAACTTGAGGGAATGCTCCCTCACACTCATAGCACCTTGTTTCAAGTTAATAAACTCCACCAACTTAGATTCCCTGAGCTTAAGAGGGAAAAACCGATTAAGGAAAGCTGATTTGAATTCCTCCCAAAGCACTACATTACAAATTCCCTTCTCACACTTCCATTGGTCATAAACATTTGGGCTACCACCTTGAGTTGATATGCCGCCAACTCCGCCTTTTTATTAGGCCTAAGAACCATGATATTAAAGTTTTTGTAGATCCACATGTAAAATCAACTTTAAATCATGCATTATTAAGCAAAATATGGTTTAGGCATCATGGGTGGAAGGAACCAATGGTTCAACACCACATACCTTAGGTCTAGAGTTGCTTGGAATTGAGATTGGGAAGAATAGTGGATTGAAATGATCTTTGAATCCAATCTTGTGCATGGGTTTCCTTGAAATTGAATAGGGGCTTGATGAAGGCTTTTGAGAGTGTATTTGAGATAAAAGTAATGAGTTTTATTCTTTGGGATAGTGTTTAGATCTTTTAGGAAGGTTAGGATAGCATTGAAAGTCTAAAAAGGGAATTAGAGTAATTAAAATTTACGAAGACGCCATAAGTGAACGGATAGAAAAATTGGCAAAGTATCATCTCACAGGTGACATGACTGACCGTGTGGCACTACATGGGTCATGTGGAGTGCCCGTGAGATAAGTCTTAGATAGAAAAAATGGAGTTGGAGCACTTGAGAAAAAGTTAGCATTGACGTCACTTTGATGGTCGCTTTCACGGATTGTGTGGGGTTACACAGACCATTTACAGGTCTGTCCCACCTCATCCAGACAAAACATTGCAGGCATCCACATGCCAAGGTGCCACGGGCCGTCCCACTCCACACGTCCCGTCAACAGTGCCCGTGGTACCTACCTTAGCCACATTTTTCCCCAAGTCCAACAATCTTGCTTTGGCACACCTTGTGGTAATCCCCATGGTTAGTGGTAGGCCACACGGCCCATTCCACTGGCTGTGCCATCTTCCTTGTGCCAAAAATAGCCTTTCCAACCCCAGTTGCCCCAAACGACCTTTCGAAGGGCACACTGGCCGTCAAGCTGCCGGTGTGAGTTCACTGCACGGGAGGGTCTCACGATAACGGTCATAAATCCTTCATCCAAACTCAAAATAAGGTGAAACTAAGTCTGTTGTGAAGCTAACTCAAAGATTTTTCATTCGACATGTTGCGGGTCATCTAGTTCCAAGTGTGCTAAAAGTTATGCTAGTTTAAAGTTGACCCTTGCATGAACCATCACCCAAAACTTAACTCTTATGGAAGTCTTGAACTCGTTTAGGTACTAAGAGTCTCCCATTAACCTAATACACCCCAAATCTAACCAAATAAGTCTTGAAACATGGACACATAAGAGCATAGAGTTACAGGGTGCCACGTGATTCTTATGATCTGTCTACTCCTATTGGTGTATCTATTTTTGCTACAAAGTTATGCTAGTTTAAAGTTGACCCTTGCATGAACCATCACCCAAAACTTAACTCTTATGGAAGTCTTGAACTCGTTTAGGTACTAAGAGTCTCCCATTAACCTAATACACCCCAAATCTAACCAAATAAGTCTTGAAACATGGACACATAAGAGCATAGAGTTACAGGGTGCCACGTGATTCTTATGATCTGTCTACTCCTATTGGTGTATCTATTTTTGCTACAAAGTTCTCTAGAAATTTTTCCATTTGCATCTTGCATAAAATACAGCCTTGTGACCTTGTTGAGTTGGATATGGTTGATTTTGATGTTATTCTTGGGATGGATTGGTTGCATGCATATTATGCCTCTATTGATTGTACAACCCATAGGGTCAAATTCCAATTTCTAAATGAACCCTTCCTTGATTGGGAGAGTCATGATGTCGTGGTCAAGGGTAGGTTTATCTCCTGCATTAAAGCCCAAAAGTTGATCTCTAAGGAGTGTCTCTATCATCTTGTAAGGGTAAGGGATGTTGAGTCTAAAGTCCTTCCTGTAGAGTAGATTTTGATTGTAAATGAGTTCCTTGATGTATTTCCAAATGACCTTCCCGGTGTTCCTCCCGAAAGGGAAATAGAATTTTATATAGACCTCCTTCCCGATACCTAACCCATTTCTGTTCCCCCTTAGCGTATGACCCTGGCAGAGTTAAAGGAGTTGAAGGAGCAATTGAGGGATTTGTTGGAGAAGGGTTTTATTGGGCCTAACCAATCACCTTGAGGTGTATCGGTATTGTTTGTGAAGAAGAAGGATGGGTCTTTAAGAATGTGTATTGACTATCGGTAACTTAATAGGGTTACCATAAAAAATAAGTACCCTTTCCCAAGAATTGATGATTTGTTTGACCAACTTCAAGGGGCTAGTCGCTTCTCTAAGATTGATCTTCGGTATGTGGCTTATTTGAGGGTAGTACTACAAAGATTGAGGGAAGAGAAGTTGTTTGTTAAGTATGAGAAATGTGAATTTTGGTTGAAAGAAGTTACTTTTCTAGGTCATGTGGTTTCGAGGGATGGTATTAAGACGGACCCTTAAAAGACGGATATGATTAGAAATTTGCCTACATCGTTGACCTCATCAGACATTAGAAGCTTCTTGGGTTTAACGGGTTACTACCGGAGGTTTAGAAATGGGTTCTCTTCAATTGCTTCTTCCATGACTAAGTTGACCCAAAAGAAGGTCAAGTTTGTGTGGACCGATGAGTGTGAAAAGAGTTTCCAAACCTTGAATAATAAATTTATCTTTGCTTCTATCTTATCTCTACCGGAAGGTTTGGAAGGGTTTGTTGTGTATTGTGATGCCTACCGGATTAGTTTCAGTTGTGTGTTGATGGAAAATGGTAAGGTAATATCCTATATATGCTTCTAGGTAACTTAAGGTGCATGAAAAGAATAATCCTACTCATGATCATGAATTAGCCGCCGTGGTTTTTGCTTTGAAGATTCAGTGTCATTATTTGTATGGGGTGCATGTTGATGTGTTCACTGATCATAAGAGTCTTCAATATGTGTTCACTCAAAAAGTCTCAACTTGAGACAACGAAGGTTGTTAGAGCTTCTTGAGGATTATGATATGAGTGTGCCTTATCATCTCGGTAAGGCTAATGTTGTGGAAGATGCTTTGAGTTGGGTGTCTATGGGTAGCTTACGTCATGTTGATGATGGGGGCAAGGAGGTAGATAGGGAGGTTTATCAGTTGCATAGATTGGGGGTTAAGTTGGAAGAGGTTGATAATGGTTGTATTGTGGTGGTTGATGGTTCAAAATCTTCTTTGGTTGATGAGGTAAAAGCAAAGAATGATCTTGATTCCTGTTTGTTAGAACTAAAGACCTTGGTGAGAGAGGGCAAGGTGGAGGTTTTCTCCTAAGGGGGAGATGGTGCCATTAGGTACTAAGGTAGGTTGTGTGTGCCTTGTGTTGATGATTTGAGAAAGAGGATTCTTGATAAGGCTCATAATTCTTCCTATTTTATCCACCTCGATTCTACCAAGATGTATAGGGATTTGATGGATGTGTTTTGGTGGGGAGGTACGAAGAAAGACATTCATAAATTTGTATTCGGTTGTCAAAGTTGCCAACAAGTCAAAGCCGAGCATCAAATGTCGGGTGGCCTAACCCAGAATATAGAGATTCCTACTTGGAAGTGGGAGGAAATTAACATGGACTTTGTTGTTGGATTGCCTAAGACTAGAAAGGGTTTTGATTCAATTTGGGTTGTGGTTGATAAGATGACAAAATAGGCTCACTTCCTACTGGTTAAGACTACTTACGGGGCCGAAGACGATGCTAAATGTACATTTATGAGTTGGTGAGGTTGCATGGAGTGCCATTGTCTATCATATTGTATCGTGGTGGCCAATTCACTTCACACTTTTGGAGGTCCTTCCAAAGGGTTCTTGGTACCAAGGTTAAGCTTAGTACGACCTTTCACCCTCAAATGGGTGGCCAAGCCGAAAGAACTATCCAAACTCTTGAGGATATGCTTAGGGCTTGTATTTTGGAGCTTAAGGGTTGTTGGGATGTTCATCTTCCATTGATTGAGTTTGCTTATAACAATAGCTATCATTCTAGCGTTGGTATGGCTCCTTTTGAGGCCCTCAATGGTAGACATTCTAGATCACCGGTTGGGTGGTTTGAAGTAGGAGAAATGGCTTTGTTGGGTCTGGATCTAGTTATGGAGGCTATGGAGAAGGTAAGCTTAATTAGGGAAAGGTTGCAAACATCCCAAAGTCATCAAAATTCCTAAGCCAATGTGAGGAGAAGAGAGCTTGAATTTAAAGTTAGTGATTGGGTCTATTTGAAGGTGTCACCCATAAAGGGTGTGGTTCGTTTTGGTAAGAATGGTAAATTAAGTCCAAGATTTGTGGGTCCTTATAGGGTGTTGAGGAGGATTGGTAAGGTGTCCTATGAGTTCGAATTGCCTAGTGAAATGAATTTGGTTCATCTGGTGTTTCATGTGTCTATGTTGAGGAAGTGTGTGGGTGATCCGAATGCTATTGTCCTATTTGATGTTGTGGGTGTTGTAGAGGACTACTTGACTTATGAAAAGGTTCTACTAGAGATCTTGTATATGCAAGTGAGAAGGCTAAGGAATAAGGATATTGCTTCCGTGAAGGTCCTTTGAAGGAATCAACAAGTCGAAAGCGCAACATGGGAGGCCTAAGCGGACATGCAAAAGTGATATCCCTATCTTGTCCATTCTACTCAAGACTAAGGTACTAAATCTATGTCTTCTATGTGATTTCATGTCTCATGTATCATCCCTATATGTCTTATGCATGCATTCATATTTATGTTGACAAGTTCATGGTGATTTTAATACTTATGTTGAGTTTTTGAAAACGGTGTTTAAGTATGTTGTTGCATTCTTGTTGGGGCTGATTTCTTCATGATTACTTTTCTTATATACATTTCTTTGACATTCGGGGATAAATGTTCCCAATGGGGAGATATTGAAACGACCACAAAAAGTGCTTGAAAATGTGCCTCGGAAGTGCTCGGAATCATAATTTCCATATATTTCAAATCCATGCGTGAGATCGAAATTCGACTTCATATTGTTGATTAAGGGGAAAAATTGAGTGGTAAATGGGTCTAACCCTAATTTAGAGCAAATGAGTCACAATTTCAAACTATAAAATTTTCTTTATCCAGTGTTGATCCATGCCAATGGCGCGACGCGGCTGGGGCGTGAACCATTGTTAAAAAGTTGCTAGTTTTGTTGTTTGGTTCAAGGCCTTTGGGTCTTTGTCCTAAGTCAATCTATACATGAAAATACCTATACTTGGCCATATTATATCTTCATATCATGCAAGACATTCCCCAATACTCTCTCAAACACTTAGACAAATATGTCACCCCAAATTCAAGTCCCAAAACTCATCCAGATCTTAAGGATTTCACTCAAGCTTCAAGTTTCCATTTCAAATCTTCATCAAGAATTATCCATAGCTAAGGTATGCGGGTTTCAACCATTGGGTCCTTTCACCCATGGTGCCCAAACTTCCTTTTTACATAAAATACATGTTTCTAAGTTGATTTACTTATGGGTCTTACTTACTATGAATTTGACTATGAACTATGTTGGGTTTTTGTATAAGTGCAAGTATTTAAGCAAGTTTTGAGCTATGAATCTTGGATCTATCTTGATATTTGATGAAGGGTTTTGATGTATGTTATATGAGGGTATTACCAAGTGTTGGTGGGTGATTTTACATTAAGTTTTCTTGCATGATTTCACTCTTGAATTGCATGGTTTAACACTAGCATTGCACACCCACCAAGTGTTTGATAAAATGTCCGGTTAATATATCTTGAGTTGTTGAAGGCCTAATGCTTGGCATATGAGTTAAGTGACTTTATTGATGATGAAAGGATGTTAGGTATGTGCTTATTCCATGAGAAGTGTTTATTATGTTGTCGGTCAAGTCCATAAGAAGTGTCTATTATGTTGTGAGTTCACCATAACCAATTGAGGGGTGATGCCTCAATCATCTGGCATGGGGGTGGTAAGCCATCAACAATTTGAGGGGTTGATACCTCAATCATCCCGGATGGGGGTGGTAAGCTGTCAACCAATTGAGGGGTTAATACCTCAATTATCTCGGATGGGGGTGGTAAGCCATCAATCAATTGTGGGGTTGATACCACAATCATCTCGGATTGGGGTGGTAAGCCATCAACCAATTGAGGGGTTGATACCTCAATCATCTTATATGGGGCTTGTAAGACATCAACCAATTGAGGGGTTGATACCTCAATCACTACTAAGGGGTGGTCTACCTTAGATTCCAAGTACTAAGTTTCTTGGTGTGTGATGATGGTCTATTCCTACTAATGTAATATGCTCCACATATAAGCATGTTTACTTCAAGTATCATTCATGCATGCCATATTGTTATATGTTCACCTATTGCTAATTATGCATATTGCTTATGTGCCTATCTATTGTTTCATTGCATCCTACATGCTTAGTGCATTCAAATGCACTAATGCATACTCTATGCCAACATGATGTTACCATGTAGGAACCGGAGGCCCGCTTGATTATCCTCCTCCTCCATGTGGTTAGTGCGATATTTCTTAAAGCAAGTTGGTGAGTCCTCAACTTTAAGGATACACTTCTATTGATTCATGCTATGTATAGACTCTCTTTTCTTTATTATATGCTTGAGTATAAGGGTGAGCCCAGTCGCTTGTCTTGGCCCCCACTAAGTTCTATGTTTAGAGGTGTTGTTGGACAAGTTACGTAATGATGTTATGAGCCTTGAATCTCTTGACTCTTTTGATACTATATGATATGAAAGGTGTCCCTTAGCTCCGTTCATCCTTAGTTACTATTTCTTATTGCTACCCTATTGCTTCTGCGACCAAGGATGTGTAATGATATGTTAAAAGGATTACTTGGGGTCCCTTCGGGTTCCTCATGCGTCGCGTCACATCTAGCCCCTAGTCTTGGTTGGTGACATAATTTCCTCCAAATCAACTTCGGTTAGAATAACATCATCAACATATAAAACTACAAATACAAGAGACCGTTTCTCTCTCTTATAGAATAGAGAGTGGTCACTATTTGAGTGCATGTATCCCCTTGAACAAAGGCTACTAGCCAGCTTTTCATATCATTGTCTGTTGGTCTGCTTCAGGCTATATAGTGTCTTCTTTAATTTGCAAATCATCTTGTTGTTGTCTACTACAACGCCTTGTGGGAGTTCCATATGCACTTCTTCATGCAAATCACCATCTAAGAAAGCATTAGTCACATCTAATTGATATAGGTTCTGACCTCTTTTCATAGCTAAAGAGATCCATGTCCTAACTATGGTCATCATAACCATAGGTGAGAAGGTACTTGTATAATCCACTCCAGCTTGTTGGGTGTACCCTTTCACCAATAACTTGTCTTTGAACCTCTCTGCATTTCCATCTACTCTATGCTTAATCTTGTACACTCATTCAGAGCTAGCTATATTCTTTCCCTTAGGCAGTGTCACCAACTCTGAAGTATCATTTGCATACAAAGCCTCAAACTCTTGTGTCACTGCCACTGGCCAAGAAGGATTCAGGATTGCTTCCTCATATGTAATAGGTTCATTTTCATGTGAAATGATTTTTATTAGCTGCTGGCTATTAGAACATAGAGTTGTGAAGCAAACATAGTCATGAGTAGGAAAAAAAGAGTGAGTGAGTGTTGTGTGGTACTAGGGTCAGGCAAAATGGTATTGGTGGCATGTGTAGGAATAATGGATGTAGATAACTTAGATTGTAGGTTTAGCAAGGTATAGTTATACTCTTTCAGATAGCTTGGAGTGTGAAGTGTCCTACTGGTTTTTCTAGGTGTAGGTGGGGCATTGTTAGCGGACAAAACATTTGTTGCAGGTGTAGATATTGGTTGTGTGTTGGGGTTTGAGGTGTCCTCATTGACATCAGTTGCGTTTTTGTTGTGTATGATCTCATGGGGTGTGTTGCTATCCAGTAAATCCTCATCATCAAACATGTTAGTCATGATATGCATACAAGTTAAATCTTGGGAATTTGAGACGGTACTTAAATCATAACCAATTGGAGCAGCAACAAAAGGAAACACATTTTCATGAAACAAGACATTCCTAGACACATGAATCCTTCTAGTGGCTAAGTCTAGGACTTTATAACCTTTTTTTTGAATGGATATCCAATGAAAATGTGGGTGTTGGTCTATGTTCAAATTTATCCTTGTGAGATTTCAAGGTGGTGGAAAAACATAGGCAAAATCTTTTGAGGTGAAAGTATGTAGGCTTGATTTAGTACATGATTTCATAAGGTGACATGTGTTGGTGAGTTATTATAGGCAGTCTGTTGATAATGTAGGTGGCTTATAGAACACATTCTCCCCAGTAGTTTATGGGCAATGTTGACTGAAATAAGAGAGCTCTTGCTAGCTTAAGCAGATATTTGTGTTTTCTCTCTACAACACCAATTTTTTGTGGTATGTAAAGATAAATTCTTTGGTGTACAATTCCCTTTTCTTGGAAAATTTTGGTTGCCTCATTATTTGTGAACTCAGGGCCATTGTCTTATCTGATGGTCTTTTGTTTGGTTTGGAACTGGATTTCTATGAGAGACACAAAGGCCTTCAAGGTCTGAAGTGTATTACTTTTGCACCAGATTAGCTGTGTCCAGGTTTCCTAACTATGATCATCTACCATGGTTAGAAAGTAGTGATGACTATCATACATAGGTACATGATAAGGTCCCTATAAGTCAATGTGTAACAACTCAAAGATTTTCTTTGTAGTTGTAGTGCTTTCTGGGAAGGGCATTCTTGCTTGTCTAGCTATAGGGCATATGGTGCAGGCAAAAGGTTGTCTGGAAAAATATTTGATGGGTATTGTTGAGATATTCTTCATCTTTGGGCACAAGTCCTAGCCTAGCATGCCACAAGAAATCATCATTAGTGTGATGGGCAGAAAAAGCAATAAAGTAATCAGAAACATCAATAACCCAAGATTCTTTATTGCATGTTTCAATGTATTTAACAATGGGAGATAAAGGTTTGAAACTCACATTCAGCTAGACTTTTGTTGTACTTGTTTGAAGAAGTGACAGACAAAGACTCAAAAGCTATAGACAGACACCTTGAAGAAGAAAATTCACTGACTTGATATTCAACATTACCGTTATGGGAAGAGCCACAATTGTGGCATTTGGATCATAGGTAGTACAATCTATTCTTGGCTCTACCAAGTTCTAAAGGGCTCTTCAGAGAAGAACCCTGTAATAGAAAGGATAAGATATTAACACTTACAATCCTTTTAAGTTGTAGTCTATAGATATCAGATTAAACTTGAAACTAGGCACAAATAACACACTGTATTGAGTTAAAACTGGATTTAAACATGTATCCTCAATTTGAGATAATCTAACTTTGTATCCATTAGGCAAGGTGACTAAGAAAGGATATGGTAGGTTTTTAATGTTTTTAAGGTTTTCTTTGTTGTAGGGTAATACGGTTTCATGCTCTTGAGTCTATAATCAAAGAACTAGCAGTCAATCTTACACATTTACAAGACAAATCACCTATTTCATCAATGGAAGAGTAGCAAGCAAGTATACCTACTAGGTTCATACCACTCAGTATGTTTCCTGCACCATCACCTCTATTGCCAACCTGCAAAGTTCCTAAGAGATTAATCAGCTACTCGTACTGATCCTCAGTCAGGTTCACAGGCACTTATCCCTTTACATTATGACTTTCTTCACATTGACATCCTTCAACCTCAGAGCTGTGTACATGTGCAGCAGATGCTGAGCCTTTTTCTTTGTAGAACCTTGAGCCTGGTGGATAGCCATGTAGTTTGTAGTACCTTGCCTTGGTATGTACGACTCTCGTGCAGAACTCACAAAACATGTTTGATCTACTTTGTGTGTGTGAATCTCCAGAACCTGAACTTCCTGTAAACATTAGATTGTTAGGACTATCAGAGCTGCTAGGACCTCTGTATGAGCTGTAGTTTGTCCTGAAAGGTTTGGTTCCTTCACCATTGTAAGTTGCAATGGATGCATTCTGGGAAGTGGATTCCAGAATGGTTTGGTTATGACGCTTTACTTCTCTTTGTTTTTCTTCTTTTAGAACTACAGAAAATGCTTGTGCCATGCTTGACAAGACACTTATCAGCAGTGTATTGCCTCTTATAGCAGTGTAAACTTCATTGAGTCCTATCAGAAAGTGTATAAGCCTTCTATCCTACTTAGCCTTATGTATCTTCACTTTTCCACCACATATGCACGCATATGTGCATTGAGAACCAACATCATTAGATTTCATTTCTTCCCACAACTTCTTCATTTTGGTGTAGCATCCAGTGACATCCAATCTTCCTTGTACTAGATCATTTATTTCCTTCTGAAGCTGATATAGATTGCACCTATTCATTGATCATACCTATCATCCAATTCCTTCCAAATCTCTTTTACATTGTTGACATATTGCAGACTGTCCGTTAGATTAGGAGAAAGAGAATTTAGGATCCATGAAGTTACCATATCATCATACCTTTCCCATTTTGCAAGGCCCAGATCATCTGGACTTAGCCTCACAACTTTTCCATTGATGAAACCTATTTTGTTCTTCACAGATAGAGCCCTAAGAATAGCTCTTCTCTAGGATCTATAGCCAGATCCATCAAACACTGAAAGAAGTAAGGTTCTATTAGCATTTTTAGTAGGATACAGGTATGAAGGACTTGTGATGTCCATCCTAACTCCAGATGCAATCGTATTGTTTGGAGTATTGTCATCAGTTTACGCAATAGCCATTGATAGGTAACTGAAGAGAAACAAGCTAGATTCCAATGTAGACTAATATAGACACAACAACAATAACAACAGATGCATATTAACAATAAAATGTAATTTGAAGAACAACAACAAACACAAAACAACAACAAACGTAATCTGCACTTCAGATTTGAATGCAATCCAAATGAGTGATGAACGAAATGAGCTCAGGGAAGCCTTCCTCTGATACCATGAGGAAAATCTAGCGAACCGAGCTGATTTCCTCCATTGATGGAGGTATAGTGCAGAGAATAGAAAAGTGAAGTATGAGGGAATAACGTTGAATTCTGATTCCTTGAAAGAATAATACACCATTAAGTGATATATACACACACAATCACATTAATTGTACAATGGAACACTATAGCAACTATTCCTAACTAACTAGTAACAAACTCAACTATCTACAAAACTAGCTAACTAACTTCAACAAACTAATTACATGTTCAAGTAACTAACCATGTACAAATCATGATTGTTAGTACACTAATATCATCACAAAAAACTTCAATAATAACTTAAATTAGTAGTCTCAACAGTCAACCATTCCACACATGATGGTACTTAGGGTAGACTCTATACATATAAAGGTACAACAAGTGTTAAAGAGTACGACAATCAATGTGTACTCAACAACATTGATGAATGACTCTAAACTATTGTGATAGCAGTTGCTTGTCTTGAAAATACTTTCATACTTTAATGGTTATGTCACGCCCAAAGTCCTGTTAGGGTAGAGAGCCACCCATTGCCAATGAGGCTCGGGAGAACCAACCTGTATCTATGCGCTTTGTATACATGTTATAAGAGATTTCTACATTTGACATGCCTTTAAGAAAATAAATATTGATAACAACCCAAAAGGAAATGCATATGGCTAAGCCATTGGGGCCACGGTGTTTAAAGTACGAGATAGGACCACACTTTAATTTATATAGTCTACAAAGCCTCTAGATAAGGAAAAATATCTGATAAGGGTCGAGACAGGCCCCGCCTTAAGTAACTGTACAATATAAAAATATAAGCACTAGACACACACAAAGCTCTGAAGCAACCTGGAGCTTGGTAACAATAGCTGGATATCCTATACTCCTACAGGGGAGATTTACTAGCACCTGTACCTACAGCATGAAATACAGGTCCCTCGTAAGGATCGTTAGTACAAGATAATGTATTGAATATGGAAGGAAGGAAATAATGTATAGGAAGTAACATCTCATATGAAACTATGCACTGGTATCGGATAAGAGACCACCTTTAGTTGTACTGTGGGATCATGTACATTATGTTCTTTTAGTAACTTTACCTTTACTGTATAATCTGTGCACAACATATAATACAAATGACCAGCTGAGCAGTAGTAAATCTATATCGTGATCGGCCAGGCTAGGCTTTTCCTTTAACCCCTTGGGCTACCTCCCATGATAGGATTGATCCTGGCTAGGTGATTCTTCCACCCCTCGGGTTACCACCCATCAATAAGCAATATACTTTATCATTCAATTACTTTTTGAGATGATTCTTTTGGTGGTCACAATATCGGAGCTGTAGGATTGTAGATACAACATATGACATATAGACAATCACAAAAGACAACACCACAATGAAAGGAGTAAGTTACACAAATAATAAAATGCATAGGACGTAGAACAACACATGAACTTTATTTAGTAGAATGAATTTGTGTATCTTGGTATCCAAGTATGTATGCGGACTCAAAGGTGACTATGTATTGGAGTATATGAACATGTGAAAGAGTTGAGACACGGTTAATAGTTGTGTCGGAGTTGGTAAGTGCCTTTATGTGCCAAGGAGTGATCTACGTTTCATACCAAATAATCCGAAATTAAGTAGCCTTACATACCTCGCTGTACGACTTCGCTATTACCTCGAGATAACCTTCCCTTCCTAAAAATATTTATCCATAATATATTAGGTGAT
This sequence comes from Solanum medicagineum, assembly GCA_026153255.1. Lineage (NCBI taxonomy): Eukaryota > Viridiplantae > Streptophyta > Magnoliopsida > Solanales > Solanaceae > Solanum > Solanum medicagineum. Next base: position 17,837 of record JAPFFP010037201.1, on the reverse strand, counting down.
AAAACTAGCATTAGCAGCCAATAGATACATCTTGCCAGCCCAATCTCATAAAAAGCCAACATACGGGCAGCAAGCGGGTATTTATAAACCCGAGCGTATTCTTTCAACCTTTCCGCCCCTATTCGTATTTTCTAATAAACATTCTCATATATATATATATATATATATATCATGTGTATCCTGTTGTAGTGCCATAACATTCTTACAATAGCCCACAAAGCATAACACATAACAATTCTACGCAACATAAAAGTAGGCGGCATAACGTTACGTCCCTTTGCCCCATTACGACGTTGACGCCAAAACTTTTCCAACTTCAACCAAAATGTTCCCACAACATTTACACAAACAAGTAGAACTGAAATAGTTCAAAAATATTCCTCTAAACAGGTAGAGGACGTGAGACTATAGTCCTCAATCAATCAGCCATAAGTTCCAATTACGAGCACAATTACGATATCACATAAGAACTCACATTCGCGGACTATAAAAGTGGTGCAGCAGCTAAGTTGCATCACTAACAAACTAAACCTTGATAAAAATATAATTCTCACTTCATAATTCAACCAACTAAGAAGAGAAAATCCTCTTGAACAATAAGAAAAGTTCACAACAATCCTTAGGACACATGCTGTCCAAAATTTTAGCATAACATAACTAGCATATACTTCTTGTTTGTCATTGGATAAGTATAACAAATACATGGATATTTCTACTTACCTTAGCCTTCAAGGTTCAAGTTTATTTCAAGAATCCTAGAGGGTTGTGTAGGCTGCCTTGTGAGGTGAAACAAAGAGAAAACAAAAGTCTTTAGGAAAGCTAAAAAATTGTCTCAAGTGAAAATGAATTAAGGAGCTGTTTTGAGCCCTTTTTAAAGAGTCTCTTGGCCGACTTTATTTTGACATTTTGACCACATAATACCACATATTATTAAGCTAATGAGGTAGCAGTTTGGCCCTCACCCTTGGGCCTAAATAGGTCTCAAAGTTGATGGGCCTTGGCTGCCCATTTTCCAAATTCCTCTTCACTTAATTTGGGCACAATTCGCCAAGTGGGTTGTGGTGTACTTGGGCCCTTTTTATTATTCATCTTGGGATGAAAATAAAGTCCATTTATGATGCTAAAACATAGGCTAAAGTTACACCCTTAACACAGACTTTATTCATAATTGGACTTGGACAAATTCGACGTCGGCCCTCGTTTCCGTTTAGCTAGCAAATTTAAGCTAAGCAAGTAGGTGACTCACGTTATAGCTTCTTAAGTCCTACAAGCACCTCAATTTTCTCACTATGTTTAGGGCCATGATCTCCTCAATTTGACACAAAACATGTATACACTCAACCCTTATAAGCGTTAGACGCACATATCGCCCTATAACATGATATTCAAGCACTTCTAAAAACTGGCGCTAATTTGAAAAGCCATATCATGTTTCCTTTGCATAGCACTAGTATTGTAAGATGTGGGGTGTTACAGGTTATAAATTGTAACACACCAAAATAGTCTAACTTAGAAAAACTAAGACGTTCAAAAAAAAAATCCAGTTCTGTAGAAGTTGGGTTTCTATGAAAAAATCTAGTTCTAAAGAAGTTGAGTTTGTTTGAATAAAACTTACAGCCCATAAAAGTGTAAAATCCGATAAAATTACCAAAATACCCCTAAAGGAGTGATGTGTGCATAACGCGCCTTCCCAAATTTCGATGCCAAATCTGAGGCCAGAAATGCGATCAACATGAAAAATAGTGAGGGAAATGAAATCAGTTAATGTTTTGAGCAACCAGATGAAAAGATAATTTTTTGATGCGAAAATAATTTCTAGTGAGAGTACACGATATGTGCGATGCACACCTAACATGGATTTACACTTAGACTTGGTCCCCAAATTTTCTACGGGATTAAAAAACTCGATCGGAGAATTTTCAGCGAGAACTCCCAAAATTATACCATGTCCGCATTGCAAACCATGTTCCCCGAGGTGAACATTTTTTGATTTTTTGTGAGGGGCATTCCAGACCTTTCCCAACTACTCCTAAGCTTAAAACACAATCTAAAAGGGTCGTTTTGAGCGTAAAAAGGATTTTAATCCCTACTCCTAAGTCCTTTTCTAATTCTAATAAAGATTGGGGATAAAGAAAAGAGAAGAGGAACGAGAATTCGAGAGGATTGAGAAGAGTTCCTACGAGAATGAGTATCAAAGCTTCACAACAGGTATGTAATGATAAACTAAAATATGAGAATGCTCTTCCATATGAGCCCGCTGATGGTAATAGAGGAGTTAAGAGTATAATGAATAAATACATGTTTTTTGAATATTTTCTTGCAAATTATATATATATATATTACAAGTATTTTAACATGTTGATGATCGCTATAAACTTTATTTCCCGAATTAAATACTTTTCATGAGTCATTGTATAACCTTATATGTTATTTTGTGAAAGAATACATGAATAAACTTAGGGATGGAGTCTAGAGCCGTCAGGACCCAAGCCTAGGACCTTGACATGACACGGTGAATAGGAACCCAAAGGGACCCCAAACAAGCCTCTTAGCATCTCATTTACACATCCTTGGTCGCGGAAGCAATTAAACAACAACAAGAGAGTAAAAATAAGGATAAAGGGACCAAGGGAAGTTTTAGATAACCATAAACAAACAAGAGTCAAGAACATACTATAATTACATCACTTGTCCAACAACATATCTAGATAGACTTGAGCGGGGGCCAAAACATTTTCCGAGCTCACTCTCATAGTATCAAGAGATCAACATAAAGAAATAACATAAGCAAGAGTAATATAGCTAGTGTCCCCGAACATGAGGACACACCAAAGCTTATCTTCAAGCTATCACAACTAGCCACGTGTAGGATGATTGTAAGGAGCTTCGGTTCTTACATGGTAATATTATGTTGGCATAGAGTATGTGGTAGTACGTTTGAATGTACTTAGTATATAGGATGCAATGCAACAAGAGATAGGCAACATAGTCAAAATATATAATCATAAGCAAAGGATAGTATATTAACAATCTGGCCATGCATGATCAATGCTTGAAGTAAAACATACTTGTATAGAACATAATACATGTGTAGGAAGAGACCATCATCATAGACCAAGCAAACTAGTACTTAGAATCCAAGGCATGCCACCCCTTTTGAAGGCGATTGAGGTATCTACCCCTCAATTGGTAGTACGGGCTTACTACCCCCGATAAGGAGGATGAGGTATCTACCCCTCAACATGGTACTACGGGGTTACCACCCCATGATCAGGCGATTGAGGTATATACCCCTCAACATGGTAGTATAGGCTTACCACCCCTAATAGACGATTGAGGTACCTATCCCTCAACATGGTAGTAAGGTCTTACCACCCCTCGACAAGGCGATTGAGGTATCTACCCCTCAACATGGTAGTATGGGCTTACTACCCTTTGACAAGGCAATTGAGATATATATCCCTCAATATGGTAATACAGGCTTACCACCCCCCGACAAGGTGATTGAGGTATATACCCCTCAACATGGTAGTATAGGCATAACACCCCTCGACAAGCTGATTGAGGCATATCACCCCAACAACAATGTTACGTACGACTCAAAATCTTCCCAAAATATTCCTTAAAAACGCCTAAGGCATGGTGGAACCCTCCGGAATTCTCTAGAATTGCCTAGAGAAAGATAGATCTTTCAAGAAAGCCTTAGTACCTTCTAGAAAACTATAGGCTAGGCTAGAGAAGTCTTCCATTGTAAATATCCAAGATATTTAGTTACAAATATCTAGATATTTTAGGAGGACAATCTAGGCCTTAAATTATAGCCATTGGATCAAATTGATCCCAACCGTCCATTTAGAGTTGGGGCAAGTATAAATAGCCCTTAGGCTAGTCAATTTAGGCAACAAGAAATCCTCAAGCATTCAAGCATTGTAAAGCTTCCAAAGTTCCCTAATAAAAGAGTTCTTTCCTCCAAGTTCTAGTTTCCTTCATCAAGTTTTCATAAGCTTTGTCTTTCTTAAGTTCTGTTAAGCTTCGAGGCAAGGCTAACTAGCAACTTGAATGTAGTAAGTTTGCTAGGCCGCAAAGATCGTCGTGTTCAAAGTACGGTCTTGTGATAGTTGGTATCAGAGCATCAGGTTCGTTGGATCATCAAGGGAGTATGGAAGGCGGCAGTGAAATCACCCAAGTTGGAAAGGAGAAATCCAAGGGCCAAAGGTCTCGCTCCAGGGATGCCATGGGGGAGTTGGAGACAAGGCTGGCCAAGGTGGATCTGGCTATTGCCGATGGGCAGGATAAGTTCATGGAGTCCGATCAAAGGTTCGAGGGGGACGAACAGAAGGTCGAGGAGGTCGACCAAGGCCTAGATGGATTACGAGAGGAAATGCAGTTCGACATGAGCCAGATCCTAGCGCAATGTCTCAAGGCAGTGGAGGAGGCGCACAATGCAGAGATTTCTTCAATGCGGGAAGAGCTAGGGAGGCTTTCACATGAGCTGGAGAGCACCAAGGAGGAGCTAAGCCTGTGCAAAAGATCTCTTGCCCAGGGTACTGCCAGTACGTCCGAGGTAAGGACTACCCCTTCCATGTTAGATATTCCCTGACCCAAATACTTCAAAGGGTCTAGAAATGCGAGGGAACTAGACAACTTCATCTGGAGCATAGAGCAATACTTTAGGGCTCTCGACATGAACGATGAGGCTCTAAGGGTGAACATGGGTAGTCTTTTCCTCGAGGACACCGCGATGGTATGGTGGAGGAGGAGACAATCCGATATAGAGAAAGGCACCTACTCTATCAACACTTGGGCAGACTTCAAGGCAGAACTCAAGAAGCGATTCTACCCAAGTAACGTCGAGGAGGAAGCTCGTGGCAAGTTAAGGCGTCTGCAACACAAAGGAGCCATCCGCGAGTACGTCAAAGAGTTCACCGAGGTACTTCTCGAAATCCCTAACTACCCTGACAAGGAAGCTTTCTTTGCCTTTATGGATGGGTTGCAACACTGGGCTAGGCTTGAGACAAATGACGTGAGGCTCAGGACTTGACCACTGCTATATCCATTGTCGAGTCCCTTATTAAGTTTAGGAAAGTGGAGAAACCTAAACCCAAGGACAAGGGCGGCAAGGGAAAGGGCGGGGGAGACCCGCCTAAAGTCAAGGAGGCGACGGAAAGGGTAAAGGGACGTAGAGAGTTCCCGGCCAAGGCTAAGACCCCGGTCCAATGCTTCTTTTGTGATGGACCACACTGGGCAAGGGACTGCCCCAAGAAGAGCAAGCTTTCGGCCTTAATCGAGGAGCACGAGCTGGAAGAGGCGAAGATTGGGGCCATGCGACTTCTCAGCTCGAGCAAGGCAAAAGTTGAGGTGCCTAAAAATGAGAAGAAAGGGAGGTTGTTTGCCGAGGCTAAGATCAGAGAACACACCGTGAAGGCATTGGTTGATACGGGCACTGACAGCAGCTTCCTCACCCTTCAGCAGGCCAAGAAAATGGGCATCCGGTACGAGACAAGCCGAGGTTGGCTCAACGGCGTAAATTCTGAACCAACGGAAACCTTTGGAGTTGCTCGCAATGTGCCGGTCCGCTTAGACAATTGGCATGGCCAAATCAACTTCTCGATCGTGACCATGGACGATTATCCACTTGTCTTTGGTATTGAGTTCATGGACAAGGTCAAGGCTGTCCCAATTCCCTTCGCGAACTCTCTGTCCATCTTGGAGGAAGGCAACACGCATCTAGTCCCACTAGAACGGGAAACCCAACTCCAAGAAAAATAGATCTCGGCTATGCAACTCTCCAAAGGCATCAAGAAGGAGGAGCCAACCTACCTTGTCGCCCTGAAGGAAGAAGCTGCCATTCCTCCAGCCGAGTCCCTGCCACCAGAAGTCCAGCACGTTTTGGAAGAGTTCCAAGATGTGATGCCACCTGAGTTGCCAATGAGGTTACCACCAAAAAGGAAGGTGGACCACAAGATACAGCTGGAACCAGATGTGACACCACCTGCGGTAGTGCCTTATCGCATGGCGCCTCGGAGCTTGAAGAATTACGGAGGCAACTGTAGGAGTTGATGGACATGGGCTACATTCGTCCATCAAAAGCACCTTATGGAGCGCCAGTACTGTTCCAGAAGAAGCATGATAGGTCACTGCGGTTATGCATCGATTACCGGGTGCTTAACAAGATCACGGTAAAAAACAAGTACCCAATCCCGCTCATCGCCGACTTGTTCGACCAACTTGGCCAAGCTCGATGGTTCACCAAGTTGGACTTGCGATCGGGGTACTACTAGGTCCGTATTGCAGAGGGAGATGAGCCCAAGACAGCATGCGTCACGAGGTACGGCTCCTATGAATTCCTTGTGATGCACTTCGGACTCACCAATGCGCCAGCAACATTCTGCACCCTCATGAACCGTGTCCTACAGCCTTTCTTGGACAAGTTCGTGGTAGTGTACTTGGATGACATTGTCGTGTATAGCAACACATTGGAAGATCATGTAAGTCATTTGCGACAAGTCTTCCAAGTACTTCGTGCGAACGAGCTATACGTGAAGAAGGAGAAATGCGCCTTTGCTTGACGGGAAGTCTCCTTCTTGGGACACATTGTTGGAGAGGGCAAACTGAGGATGGACGAGTCAAAAATCCGAGCTATACAAGATTGGGAGCCACCAAAGAAAGTCCCTGAACTACGGTCTTTCCTTGGGTTGGCCAACTACAATCGAAAGTTCATCAAGGGCTACTCTTCCATAGCCGCTCCTCTCACAGATCTACTAAAGAAAAACCGGACCTGGGAGTGGAGTGAGAAAGCTCAGGCAGCATTCGAGGAGCTTAAGGCAGCCGTGATCAAGGAGCCGGTGTTGGTCTTGCTCGACCACACCAAACCATTCGAAGTACAGACGAACGCTTCTGACTTTTCCCTAGGAGGCGTCCTAATGCAAGAAGGGAACCCTGTGGCTTACGAGAGTCGTAAGCTAAACGATGCAGAAAATTGCTACACGGTTCAAGAAAAAGAGATGACCGCTGTAGTGCATTGCTTACGGACTTGGAGACATTACCTTCTGTGCACTAAGTTCATCGTGAGAACTGATAATGTCGCCACTAGCTACTTCCTTAAGCAAAAGAAGCTTACACCAAAGCAAGTTCAGTGGCAAGCTTTCTTAGCGGAGTTCGGTTTCGTGATGGAGTACAAGCCAGGCAAGGGGAACGTTGTGGCCGACGCACTAAGCAGGAAGGCCGAACTTGCCTCCATCACAAGCCCAAGTTTCCCAATGGTGGATCGTATCTAGGAGGGGTTGGAGCATGACCCACAAGCCAAAAATTTGTTGGGGTTGGCATGTCAAGGGAAGACACGCCAATTTTGGCTCGAGGACGGGTTGCTCCTCACCAGGGGAAACTGGGTTTTCGTGCCGAAATGGGGAGGATTAAGGAAGGAAATCATCAAGGAAAGTCACGATTCCAGATGGGCAGGCCATCCTGGAGTCCAAAGGACGATGGCATTGATCGAGCGAGCATATTACTGGCCCCAAATGAGGGACGATGTGGAACTCTACATCAGAACTTGTCTTGTGTGCCAGCAAGATGAGGTAGAACAACGTCCACCAGCAGGTCTGTTGGAGCCGTTGCCCATTGTGGAGAGGCCATGGGAAAGCATTTCCATGGACTTCATCATATCACTACCAAAATCCGAAGGCTGTAGCAACATAAAGGTTGTCGTGGACCGATTTAGCAAATATGGAGTATTCATTCCAGGTCCTACAAAACTTACTGCCGAGGACGCTGCCCACCTATTCTTCAAACATGTGGTGAAGTATTGGGGCATTCCAAAGACCATCATCAGCGACCGGGACCCTCGCTCCACGGGATGGTTCTAGATGGAGCTCTTTAAGATAATGGGGTCTGAGGTCAACTTCTCCACAAGCTTTCACCAACAAACTGATAGACAAACGGAGAGGGTGAACGCTTTGCTGGAGCTATACCTGCGCCACTTCGTCAGCGCCAATCAGAGGGATTGGGCCAAGTTACTTGACATTGCCCAATTTTCTTACAATTTGCAGAAAAGCGAGTCGGCGGGGGAAAGTCCATTTGAGCTAGCAACGGGACAACAACCAATGACGCCACCAACTATGGCCATTGGTTACAAAGGGACTAATCCTTCCGCCTACAAGTTTGCCAAAGGTTGGCATGAAAAAGGCAGACTTGGCAAAAGCCTACTTAGCAAAGGCTATGCAGAAAATGAAGAAATGGGCCGATGCTAAGAGGCGACATTTGGAATTCGAGGAGGGAGACTTGGTTATGGTAAAAATCCTTCCTCATCAGCGTCGAAGATCCGGCCAGGTGCACAAAGGGCTAGTAAGGCGCTACGAGGGACCATTTCCTGTGGAGAAATGCATTGGCAAGCTAGCCTATCGCTTGACTCTACCATCACATTTGGAGATGCATCCGGTCTTCCATGTGAGCCTTTTAAAGCCATATCATCAAGACAAGGAAGATCCAAGTAGAGGAGAGTCAAAAAGAGCACCAACGACCATCACCACGGTACCGGAGAGAGAAGCAGAAGAAATTCTTGCGCACCGCGTTGTTCCCAGACGGGGGACTCATCCAAGTTATACCGAGTACTTTTTCAAATGGAAGGGGTCACCCGATAGCGAAGCAAGCTAGGAACATGACTTAACATTATGGGATTGCCAGGACCTTATTCGGGCCTACAAGGAGCACGCGCCGAGGTCGTCGCGAGATTGAGCGGGGGAGAATGTTACGCACGGCTCAAAATCTGCCCAAAATATGCTTTAAAAATGCCTAAGGCATGGTGAAACCCTTCGGAATTCTCTAGAATTGCCTAGAGAAAGGTAGATCTTTCAAGAAAGCCTTAGGACCTTCTAGAAAACTCTAGGCTAGGCTAGAGAAGTCTTCCATTGTAAATATCCAAGATATTTAGTTACAAATATCTAGATATTTTAGGAAGACATTCTAGGCCTTAAATTATAGTCGTTGGATCAAATTTATCCCAACCGTCCATTTAGAGTTGGGGCAAGTATAAATAGCCGTTAGGCTAGTCATTTTAGGCAACAAGAAATCCTCAAGCATTCAAGCATTGTAAAGTTTCCAAAGTTCTCTAATAAAAGAGTTCTTTCCTCCAAGTTCTAGTTTCCTTCATCAAGTTTTCATAAGCTTAGTCTTTCTTAAGTTCTGCTAAGCTTCGAGGCAAGGCTGACTAGCAACTTGAATGTAGTAAGTTTGCTAGGCCGTACAGATCGTCGTGTTCAAAGTACGGTCTTGTTACAACAAAGTGTGGTCAACTTGCAATGCCATAGATACTTTTCATGAAATCGTCACATTTAAAGATTCCTTTCATCATCATAAAGATACTTGACTCATAAGCTATACAATAGATCATCAATAACTCAAGATCCATAACCGAACATTTTATCAAACTCTTGGTGGGTGTGTAATGCTAGTTAAAAATCATGCAATTCAAGAGTGAAATCATGTGAGAAAACTTAATGTAAATCAACCCACCACAAAAAAATTTCCTTCTTTTTGGTCAACTTAGTCATGGGAGAAGCAATAGAAGAGAAACCACTAACAAACCTCCGGTAGTAACAGCCAAACCCAAGAAACTTCTAATATCCTATGGGGTTAAAGGTCTAGGTCAATTTCTAATCACTTTCGTCTTTTTAGGATCAAACTTAATACCATCACCCGATACCACATGACCTAGAAGGACAACCTCTTTCAACCAAAACTCACATTTTTCATATTTAGCATACAACCTCTCTTTCCTCAAGATTTGCAACACCACTCTTAAGTGACCGACATGCTTCTCCTCACTATGGGAATAAATCAAGATATCATCAATAAAACCACCAGAAACAAATAAAGGTAGGTTTTGATGACCCTATTCATAAGATCAATAAAGATATCCGGTGTATTAGTCAACCCGAAGGACATAACCACAAACTCATAGTGCCCATACCTAGTCCAGAAAGACTTCTTGGGAATGTCACACTCCCTCACTTTCACTTTGTAATACCCGGACTGAAGATCAATCTTAGAGAAGTGACTAGCCCCTTGAAATTGGTCAAAAAGATCATCAATCCTTTGTAGAATGTACTTATTCTTTATGGCGACCCTATTAAGTTGCCTGTAATCAATGCACATTCTAATTGTACAATCGTTCTTCTTCATAAACAACACCGATGCACTCCAAGGTGATTGACTAGGCCTTATAAATCCCTTCTCCAACAAATCCCTCAATTGATCCTTCAACTCCTTTAACTCCGCCGGGGCCATATAGTAAGGGGGAACAGAAATGGGTTGAATATCGAGAAGGATATCTATGCCAAAATCTATTTCCCTTTTGGGAGGAACACTGGAAAGCTCATTAGGAAGACATCAAGGAACTCACTGACCACCAAAACTGACTCTTTAGGAAGGACTTTGGACTCAACATCCCTAACCCTCACAAGATGATACAAACATCCCTTAAAAATCAACTTTTGGGCTTTAATGTAAGAAATAAACCTGCCCTTGACCACCACATCATCACTCTCCCACTTAAGAATGGGTTCATTAGGGAATTGAAATTTGACCCTACGGGTTCTATAATCAATAGAGGCATAATATGCATGAAACCAATCCATCTCAAGAATGATATCAGAATCTACCATATCAAACTCAAAAAAATCACAAGGCAATATTTTATGATAAATGAATACGGGACAATTTCTATAGACCCTTCTAGCAATAATGGATGCACCAATAGGAGTAGACACTTCATATGGCTCACAAAATAATTCAAGTTTAACATGAAACTTTTTGGCAACAAAAGGAGTAACAAAAGAAAGAGTGGCACCAGGGTCTGTTAATGCATACACATCAAAATCAAAGACCTTTAACATACCGGTGATGACATCGGGCATATCATCTCCCCTTTTTCTCCCTTGAAGAGCGTAGAACCTTGGGGAACCACCTTGTTGACCTCCCCTTCCTCTAGGACCCGCATTTTCACCTCAGCCTTATGGATAGCCATCTCCACCCTTGTGTTGATTATGAGGACAATCAATCATCATGTGACCCACTTCTCCACAATATAGCAAGCATTGGTGTTCCTCAAACATGGGCCATCATGGCCTCTACCATATCTTAGGCACATAGGATTAGGCACCACACCACCAACATCTTGGACCCTTGGGTTGTCATTAGTAAACCTCCTATTATGAGCATCAGAAGACCCTTGTCCTTGATGAAACCGGCCACCCTTGGGACCTTGAAACTTACCTTCAACACTGGCCCTCTTGGCCTTGCTACTTCTTCTTTTTCACAAGTTTTCCTCCAATAATTGTTCGGCGTAAGTCCTGAGGCGGGACAAGTCCATGTTACCTATCAATATGGCAGCATAACACTCTTTATTCACAAAATTGGATACACCCATCACAAACTTGTTCGTCCTAAACCTTGGCTCGACCACTAATTATGGAGCATATTTAGGGAGTTGGTTGAAATGGAGGGCATACTCCCTCACACTCATCAACCCTTGCTTTGAAGTCATGAATTTTATCATTTTTGCCTCCCTTAGCTCAAAAGGGAAGAACCGGTTCAGAAATGCCACCTTGAACTCCTCCCAAAGGATAGCATCACCATTCCCCTTCTCCGATTTCCATTGAGTAAACCATATTTTGGCCACCCCTTTGTGTTGGTAGGTCACCAACTCCGCTTTAATCTCCAATCTAACGCCCATAATAGAAAACACTTTCAACACCTCATCAATAAATTCTTGAGAATCCTCATCCATCTTAGACCCGTGGAACTCCGGCGGGTTCATTATTTTAAAATCCCTCACTCTAGATACCGGAGTAGGAGCATAAGGGGATTAGGCCCGTTGATTGCATTAGTCATCGCTTGAGCTAACATGGTAATAGCATCCTAGAACTCTTCATGAGCCGGTTTTTCTTTGGGTGAATGAGCTCTTCTTTCTCTTGAAATAGGCATGATCTAGCACAACAAAGAAGATTCGGTAGGTGAAATCCTTACCTTAGATTTTATAGCACGACATAGACTAAGAAGAGGGAAATATTTCTTAAAATGCCTCATAGCCTCTTGCTTATGGTCATGGTACACTTCACAACCATGGACAAGACTATAATCGACATGGTGTGTTGGATTCTGTGGGCCATTAACAACCTAGTGCTCTGATACCAAGCTTGTCATGACCCAAGCCTAGCGCCTAGATGTGACACGGTGAATGGGAACCCGAAGGGACCCCAAAATAGCCTCTTAGAATATCATTTATACATCCTTGGTCGTGGAAACAATCAAACAATAATTGGAGAGTAAAAATAAGGATAAAGGGGCTAAGGGAAGTTTTAGATAACCATAGACAAACAAGAGTCAAGAACATAGCATAATTACATCACTTGTCAAACAACACCTCTCGAAATAGACTTGAGGGGGTGCCAAGAAACTTTCCGATCTCACCCTTATAGTATCAAGAGTTCAACAAGCTGATTGAGGTATCTACATCTCAACATGGTAGAACGGGCTTACCAACCCCTGACAAGGTGATTGAGATATCTACCCCTCAATATGGTAGTATGGGCTTACCACACCCCGACAAGGCGATTGAGGTATTTATCCCTTAACATGGTAGTACGGGCTTATGACCCCCTGACAAGGCGATTGAGGTATATACCCCTCAACATGGTAGTACGGGCATAGCACCCCCCGACAAGGTTATTGAGGCATATTACACCCTCAACAAGGTGTGGTGAACATGCAACACCATTGACACTTCTCATGAAATCATCACATATAAACATTCCTTTCATCATCATAAAGATACTTGATATCATAAGCCATACAATAGATCATCAATAAATCAAGAATCCTTAACCGAATATTTTATCAAACACTTGGTGGGTGTGTAATGCTAGTTCAAAATCATGCAATTCAAGAGTGACATCCTGTGAGAAAACGTAATGTAAATCAACCCACCAACACTTGGTAACACCCCCATGCAAGTGATGTGCTATCAAATTATAGCATATTTGATGCCTAATACAAAGGATGTTGATTGTTTTTAATGCGACTTTTTATAGGTTTTATGTGCTTTTGTGTTGTTCTTGCAGAAAATATAGGTTGACCAGAATTTTGGAGAAAATTGCATATTTTGATGAAGTTTAGGGTAGAGGAGCCATCCTAAGAGTCGTAGCCTAAGCTATGAGTCATAGTGTGCCCTCGTAGCTAGAAATCGTGTTCAAAAATGAGAAATTTGCAAAGTAAAGGTCTGCTTTACGAGGCTAACCTACGAGTCGTAAGTCTTACTATAATTCTTAGGAGGGGGCCTCATAGCCTGAAATTGTTTTTCAAACATTTGGACCAAGAACTGTAACTAAAAACTAAGAAAAAATACTACAAGTCGTAGATTAGACCACAACTCATAGCAATTGATAGTAGCTATCAAGTCCAAAATGCCAAGTGCTGACTACGAAAGCCCGGTTATGACTCGTAGGTCACCCTATGAGTCGTATCTGCGAGCCATACCTGCTTCCAATTATATTTTCTATTTTATTTTTAGGGACTTTTTGTAAATAGTATAAATAGTTAATGATAAGGTTTTTGAAAGAGAGACTCGACAAATTTCAGTTATTTATCACTTTGAACATTCTTAGAGAGTATTTTCTTAGGGTTTAGAGTAGAGTTTAGATTTCAATTTTGAAGACCCAATTTTGGGATTTCGGAAACCACATTATACTCAAGATCCATTAATTCAAGCTTGTACTTCCCATATTAAAGTGGTGTTGCTCTTCATTGTTCTTGGGTAATTTCTCAACCATGTCTTTTATATTCATTGTTGGTAATTTTGCCTTAGCCATGAGAAACTAAGCACCCACAACTTGGGGTGATGGGAACCATGAGGACTTGACTTGAGATAACCTAGATTTTGTGCATTTCTTTGATTGGGTATTTGCATGTATTGTCTATATCCTTTCACTTTGAATGTTGTTTGGTGGTGGCTAACACCAAACCCCTCCTACTATCACGATCCCAACCAAGGTAGTGACGAATTGGAAAAGGAAAGTAGATGAGAGGATTCAATCGATGTTTTCTTGTCTAATCAACCAAACCTGACCAAGGGGAGGTTTACTGGGACAATGGGTAATGGTTAGTTGGTACACCATGGTTGCCGACCAAACGCCATGGTGAAATTCGACCTTCACCTTCACAAGAGGGCTGGAAGAACCTAAGTTACCGTCCTACATGCAATGTCTTGATTAGTGGCATGTTGTCTAGGGTAATTGATTCAACGAATCATGGGGAACGAAATTCCCAAGTAGTCCCTCAAATTAATTGTCTTCTCGCGTTAGTAGTGTAGTATTTTTATTTCCTATCACTTCAAATCACAAACCCCCTCCATCTTAGTGAATAGAGTTGATAGATTCTTGAAATGATTGGTAGTGAGTCAATATAATCCACCCCGTATTCCCTGTGTATTCGAACCTAACCTCTGATTAGGTTTATACTTGACTACGACCACTTTATTGTTGGAGCATGAAAATCAGCCTTATACATTGAAACCCTTCATCAATTCTTACAATAGATAATAGATTCATAGCACAAAACATGCTTAAACAGTCAACATTTCATGAAACCCCAACATAGTTTATAATAAAGCTCATAATAAGAGATACCCATAGATAATCCAACTTGAAAAAATACAATTTACATACAAACAAGGTTAGGCACCATGGGTGAAAGGATCCAATGGTTGAAGCCCACATACTTCAACCTTGGGGATTCCATTGATGAACATTTGAATGAGAAATTGAAGCTTAAATGAATTCCTTGAGATCCGGAAATGAGTTTGGGACTGTGGCAACCCTCGCGGGAGGACTCCACATTTGTACATTCTAGGCTTACATACCACTTACCAACATATGAAGAATTTAACACATGACCTATTAATCATATTTAAGTAATGAATTCAAAATAGCTAAAGATATAGGATTTTGTTCTGAAGGTTGTGCAATTGATTCTAGCACAAGTTTTTGGCATGAGTACCTTGCAAGTAATTTAAACTACTATATTGCGAGATATGTATATATTGCATTAACTGTTGTAGCACGCTGAAAAGTATCACCGATATTAAAATGCAAGGACATAAGCTTTACTAGTTCCCATTTCATACAATCATCTTAACATAACTGGTATTTTAATATAGTAAAGCTCACCGACTAAAATTTAACTAAACAAGCCAAAACTTAGAGTTACAACCCATGTTTCATAATTTACATTAGCCTTTCGAATTTATACATACATATGCAATAGGAGAATCATGTACATGTCCCAAAACTACTACAATTGATATGTCTAGATGCAAATGTGATCTTCTGCATAGCTCCAAAAATTTATTTTCAATGGCCATCCTTAAGAATCATCTCGAGTACTCCCTACGATAGAAACAACTATCGCTAAGCATGAAGCTTAGTGGTGTAAAAGCTAAAAGTTGAGAACCTTAAATCCCTAAAGTTACTCTTCTTAAGTCAAAGAGAAAGACAATTGGAATATAGTAAATAGACGAAGTGAACAAATACACCAATAGCATTTAATACGATATTTAAAGATCTAAGAATCAGGGGTTCCTTAAAAAATTTTAACACAATATTCAAATGACAAGTTGCGCCCAGTGTGTAAGTCATGCCATCACACCAATGACAAAGAGTATCAAGAATTACCAAAGCCCTATATCAAGAAGGGTAAAAACCCAATTATCAAGAGAACCAAGAACCATATTAATAGTGACTTTCTATTTCGTACATAAAATGGACAACAACCACACTTAGGGTGAGCCAAAAGTTCACCATCAAGATGGCATTAGATCCGAAAAAGAGGCATATCAATGGAGAAAAAGTAACAACCACAAGAACGACTAAGTCAACAAGGATGTCAAGTAATTAGGCAATTCGTACAAATGAGCGAACCAACCAAGTTCCTTACAAGTCCCAAAATATATCAATATAACCAGATAAAATAACAAGAACATAACTGAGATACCAAGATAATATTCAGATGTACCAGAAGGTAACAAAGGTACAAGAACAAGTTTTTACATGAAACTGAACCTTTTAGCATGCAACCGACTCTACTGATTCTAAGTCGTTGATCAATATGGTATCAATTTCTTCAATAAATTTCCTTAAGATTATACAAGAGTGTGAGCACATTAATATTCATTTACATTCTTATTTAACATTTAACACTTTAGCAGGTAGAAACTGACAAGAGAAATGCCAAAACTGAGTCCTATTTTTGCAGATCACACACTTCTAGGCAGTTTTACTGCCTTGCAATGCAACTAGATTTTGGATTGGTAAATGTACAAACTAGGACTTCTATTCTATATGAAAACTATAAGTATATGTATATACGTTAAAAACAATCAAGAATCACTTCAGAATACTCTTTGTACAAGTATTTATGATCGAAACACTAACAACACACCTATAGTGATTTTTATGTCAAAACTCTCGACAAAACTTGTCCTAACTTGCGTCCACTATTTTGAATCTAAAACTACCAAATTAGTTACTAACATAAATAAAAAAGTTGTACATGCATGTATTTGGGTTGCAAAGAACTAATAAGCATCACAAATTACATATCACACATCAAGATGTTATTAAAATACTAATAACAACACATAGAAGACTTCTGAGACAAAAAATTTGCCAAAAATTTCACTGTGTTTCACTCCTTATTTTGATAACATACAACCAGATTCAGATTATTACATAAATATAAAAGTTGTAGTATTTAAGTTATCCTTCCAAAACATATTTATACACTAAAAACACAGTTATATACAATGATATATTCCACAATTACTACACACTACTCATTTTAAAGACAGAATTCAATCACTTACAAAATGATAAAGGATTTCTTAACTATGCTCCAATGAACTGACGTATTTCGTGTGTTTGTCTTTGTGAAAAATAAGGGTAGGAGAGAATTTACATGTTCTGATAAGGTCAATAAACCAACTTAATTTGGGGGAAAACAAATTTTATGTCAAATGAGTATTAAGAGGAAAAGATCCAATAAGGTGGCTGCCTACTTTTCTCTTTTTCTTTCCTTATTTATTTGTTCACATATAATAATTATTATTATGAATTATTTAACATGTATAACTACATATAAATAAATAAATCTCACAAAAAATGAACCCCTCCCTTATTCCTTTCTACGATTCAAAAAAATCAATTTCTCTAACGACACAAACTCATGTCAAAGAGTTGTGAAATAGGGGTTGACTTTATCTTGAGAGAACACCCTTTTTAAAAGTCTTTAGTAATAAGAGCATTACAGGAATACTTGAATTTGGATGAAATATTTAGCGAAGTGTTAGAGAGTGTTTTGGAGAATGTCTTCAATGATATGGGGTTGAAAAATAAATAAGTATAGGTATTTTTATGCATGGAAGGGCATAGGCGCAAGACCCCAAGGCCTTGGACAGAAATAGAAAAACTGGCAACAACATACACTTGTTAGACCCATAATTAATTCAATCGAGGTAAATCGTTCAATTGGAAAAGTTATGACGAACATGGTATAATTTAAATTAAGTAAGTTCGCAGTGCTTAATTATAATTGGAGTGTATAATTTAAGTTGGAGTCGGAAGTTCTCAATTGGATTTAAATAGAAAAGTTTGGGGACCTAATTGAACAATGGGCTAACTAGAAGCCCTTATGATGTAAATTTTAAAAAAATTTGGTGCCTATATATACCCCCTCTTGTTCAAATTAATAAGACCATTCTTGGTCTCTTACACTTAGAAAAAAAAGCTTAA